>BGZK01000756.1:0-293469 GCA_005406025.1 Eumeta japonica
GCCTCAAAATAAAAGACGTAAGCGCCAAACTACATAAAAGTCGTTTAAAATAAAACGGCGCTAATAAATAAAAAAAAAAACTGTTTTACTGGTATATCAAAAATTGTTAGTAACGGTTATTCTGAAAAAGATGTACAGAGAAATACGTTATCGATTTCGAATAAAGCAAATTGTCAGGATCTATTAATTCTATCAAGAAAATTTTGTCCGATCCTATTCCCCTTACAGTACAATAATTTAAATAGTTGAAAAACATATACCTAAAAATCAAACTTGTAACAAATAAATTGAATAAAAACAAAGCAAAAACGCAATTCTCTTTTTATCATAAATTAAGAATAATAAAAAACCTGACCACAAAACTATTACTTACGCACAACGCCCACTAAATAAGAAGACAATCTAATCGATTTCATACTTGCACATGTGAAGTGAAAGTTCCTTAGGCTATATATCATTTTCATTTTACTTCTTGCTTAAAATAATTATGACAAACTAGGTTTGAGCAAAATATTTTCTTTTTCGTTTTCAATAAAAATGACTTTATTGGAAAGACTAACTTTCCGATCGCGGCTTCGGTCGACTGGACGTAGAATATGTTCCTTTATATTCTATTTTGGAGGATTTTGCTGTCAATCCCAATCTCCTCCCGCTTTAAATTCTCGTCCTGATTTGGACCGCGATCACGTTCTTGACTCTTAATTCCGATTCCATACTCACTTTCGACTCCGCCCGGACCCGTTCCCAGTTTTTCCCCATTTTCCAAATAAGTGTGCGTCGTGACAAGTCGAGAGGTTAGTTATTGGTTTTTCTTTTCAGTTGTTGTTTTGAACGTTATTGTTTGTCATATTTTACCATCTATAGATTTTTGAAACCATAATTATTATTTGCCTTGAATTTTTTCAGGCTACAGCTTTAAATTATACTTTTTTCCTGACATCCGATTTAAATCAAATAAAGCCCATATTCTGTGCCAGATGAAGCTCTATCTACAGGTGAAAACCGCATGAAAATCCGTTCGTAATTTCAGGGATATTCGCAAACAGACAGACAGGCTAAAAATTTAAAAATCGCTATTCGCTCTTATATTACATTTCTTATATCGTTCGCTCTACATTTTTAAAAACATAAAGATATGTTTTAAAAAGATATCTTCAATAACAAATACAGGTATACCGGGTTCTAGTGTTTTATTATATGTATAGATAAGTAGGAATAGTATAAATAAGTTTATTATTACTATTATTATAATTATTATTCAACTTCTATTATAAAAATAGAATTATTATTATAGACTTTTTTAATCATAGGTTTATGGTATCTAAAATAAGAAAGATATGTTTTAAATTTAACATAATCTAGAATCCTCGTGACAGAAGAACGTGTCGGGTAGATATGACGGGTAAACGTGAAGTTTTCTTTTAAATCGTACCAAATTCTCCTCCCATGCGCCTAAGAAGTTTCATTTCAAAGAAGGCTGTAAATGCGAACCATTCCAGATACACATCATGAAAATAGTTGTGTGGAAAACACATACGCAACACATAGGTTGCGCCGACACGGAGAAGAACGCCATAGTATTTATTGAAGATATCTATTATTCAGCGTTATGTGTGAGGGAACATATGAATGGACGACATCCACATCGATCATTTCAACGATCGACACGTTTAATCACAAACGTTTGTTTTGTTTTTTCTTTTCGTTTAGTTCGCTGTCCACTCGTTTTTCGTATAAAATTGTAGGTAGCTTAACAATGCATCGATAATTTATTCCTAAAGCGATTAACACAATTTTACTTCGTAAGATCCTTTTAGATTAGGCTACATTAGTATAAAACATCTTCCAATCAATTCTTTTATTTCTCTTGCAATTGAAATGAGTTTTGAATAAAACCGTCAAAGACAACATGCCTGACGATAAAAAATGTCTACACAAAATTAATATAAACAGCTGGCAAACAAAACAAGCTATAGATTACGACTGCTATAAGTTTATTAGGTATTTAAAACCGAGTCAATCGGACCTTGAACGCAATGATTGATGGTTAATCGGTAATGATGAAACAGCGGAGAGGTCACAGCTCACGAGCAATAAGCAATTTTAAAATCTACAAGAGAGATTTCTTTGTTCAAACTCTGTCATGATGTCTTTAATTTTGTACACCGTCCGTTTCATAACGCAGTGAAACTTGACTAAGCATCTATTTATGTTCGTTCTTATGAAATTACGATTGCTTTTGTTAAAAGTTGGTTTTTATACCGTGTTGAAATGTAATTTTTGTTTCGAAGTACACATACTTCTAACACGTTAAGAGCCATTTTGCAATAAGTTACATAGATTTTCTTTGATAACACGTTCGCGTTACGTTAAACAAAATATCGGTGGTAATCTTAAGAGATAATTTGTGACATTAAATTTAATGTGGTAAATGACAATATCTCTAAGGTAATCTTAATAAACTAACTGTCATTTGTGAACTTAAACAAATAATTTTGACGTGTTTACCTTTTAATTTTAACAGTTACCAGTTAATTATTGCAAGTAAGAGTTTGAAGCTCACCGAAGTTAGATGTTTTTTTAGGGTTCCAACCAAGCCAAAATGGCAAAAACGTAACCCTTATAGTTTCGTCCGTCCGTATGTCAGAGGCATTTTATTAAAAACTACAAGACGTATATATATGAAATTTATAGTTTACGCGTCTTGTATAAGCCGATAATTAGTTTAGTAATTAAATATCAAAAACGAACATTTATTTCTGGAGGGGGCACTCCATACACGTAACAGAAGCTGAAGAAAAATTTTTGCAGCAAACATCAACGAGTGGCACATACTTCGACAGTTCCTTTTAAAACATTTTAAAGATTCTAACAAAATTTTCTGATTACGTGAATGATTTCGGAAATAATCTCTCCGAAAGTAGCAGAAATGGTGCCCCCCTCTATTTTCTGAACCGTACGTCCCAAAAATATGAAAAAAATACGAAAAGAGCGCTTAATAAATACTTTTAATGAAAATTATTTTGAATATGGTCAGCTGCACTCTTTTGAAGTTATTGCCGAAAAAAACTGCGCTTGTCAACAAAAGGACGTAAGTGCCATGAAGATATGCTCTTTTGCTGATGTCCATTAGGTTACACCAGTTTAATGGTAATAGTCGACATACCTACTTGTTTTTTTTTAGTTATAGACGACTAAAATGCTTATAACTATTATGTGCGGGAAACATGAAAAAAGTGTAACAACGTTCTTTTTTCATCTTTGGTGCATTTCTGTATAATAATGGCTTCGGATCCCTACAGGAAGCATGGTTCGACATGCTCTTGGCCAGTTTTTTTTTAAATGGGGCTCTAACTAGAAATGCGACACTTTCTATACTAGTCGCTAAAACAAATCTAGAAATGAGCGTTTATTTAGAAAACAACTTGAAATGTATAATCGTTTTTTTTTATTGTTTGCCTATAAATGTAAGCTTTGTATCTTATCTAATATCGTGATAAAGCTAAATAATTGATGAACAATTAATTGAAAGTTTCTTCGGAGATCATTTGCAACTGTTAGGTTTTAAACTTCACGAGATTGACTTTAAAGCTGTAGAAAACAAACAAATAACGATCAAATTGCTCGATAAATGCTATCACTGACTGTTGATACAACGATAGACAACTGAAAAATACGCTCGTAGAGCAGCTTCTTGCGGGTGTGGTCGCTAAGAAACTCTCCAATTAAAGAGGTGCCTGCGCAAACTCGTTTGAAAGCAATACGGTATCATTTGTAGCGTATTATAAATTATACTAAATTTGCGACTTAAAAATTATATTACGTATTTGTCCGTGGTTTCGCTGGTAATTGGTTTTGTTTTGAACGAATAGTTCAAAATATAAAAGTGATCGGTATTCCTTAGGGATACGGAATACTGTTCTAACCGAGATTGCCATTTTAAAACACGATCACATACAAAATTTTATCGCAAATGTCTCAATAGTTTTCTTATTAAGAACAAACAAATAAATAAACTTTCGAATTTACATTATGTATTAGAACTAGCCGTATATAATACATGTATCTACTCTAGACTAAGCGTAACACCGTGTTTATGAGATGTTATTTCAAGCTAATAGATAACTGTCTATTGTCTATTGGTTACTGTATAACCATGTACGAGTTACAAGTAAATTGACTTTATTAGATGAATTTGTCGCGGAGTATAGTATATTAAATAAAATTCGACAAGAACAATTACGAATCTCGCTTTAATATCAATAACCCGAGTTTTTATTGTAAAATAACAAACTAAAGAAACACGAAACCCTATAAAACAAGCCCTAAGATTCAAGTTTCTCCAACATGTTGGCGATGAGGCGATTGGTATTACACACTGAGGGCAAAGAACTAAGGACATCAAAGGCGGCTGCCACAGTTTTTAAAGCTTTTACCGTTTACTCCGAAACAGGCGACCAAAGCGGAATGGAACCAAAAAGATGAAATCTTACACGACACGTAAGACAATGATCTTATCTTAGCATTGAATTTTCTCATTTAGAAAAATTTTGAAAAATATCCTCCCATAGTGAACTCCGCTAAGCCAATAATAGCATCCCTTGGCATCTGAGGTCCCATACACGGATGTACAGAAGGTTTACGAAAAGGCACGGCCTATTGACGTCGTAGACGATTATGTAAGGCTTAATAATAAGATAAAGGCTCTGACGATAAAGGAACAATTGTTACCAGCTTTCGAGATGATACTGTGCAGGGTGCTCATGGCCGGTCATGTTACGCACTAGCTGATGTCGAATGGACCGGTTTTAGTTCGTAGTCACTAGAAACGTATTATTATACTAAATTTTCTCGACAATTTTACTTGAACGACTTTGGTGTTCGCCGAAAACATCTTAGAAAATCAAAGAGATACAACAACAAGGTACACTTATATAGCCTGTAAACAAGTAAAACAATCTGAAAAACATAATAAAAAAAATCATTGTTGAATTCTAGTGGATATGAAATGTAGACAGGTAACAGAAGTATATCTCGATATTGACGTTTGTCGAGTACCTACCTATTACAAATTTTAAAGTAATTTGAAATTCATGAACGGCACTGTTACGAAAACAGACAAATGAAATTGGTAGACTAACATAAATACAACTGACTTAAGTGATGACATTATAAGCGTCGGACTCAAAAGGGCCACTTGAAACATTTCTAAGTCACGAGAAATAAGATATCACTATAAACGGATAAGAAGTGCAAGATTTCCTTTATTTAGGATATAAGTCTGCACTCACACGCGATAGCTTCTTCTCGAAAGATAAAATTAGTAAAGTAAAACTTTTAAAAAGAACAAACCTTAAATAATTCTGACACTTTTATTAATTCAATCTTTTTTTAAGAGAGACACATATGTCTTCTCTTCATACCAAAACTGGAGACGTTATCTCGTATTTTGTCGAGGGATGCAACCCTCAGCCAAAGTTAATAAAGCAAAATTGTACGATTGGTATTGTTTAAAATATTTTAAGGCGTAGTTTTAATCCGATGCACTAATTCGTTAGCTTTGCGTAAAGGAACACGCTCCGTTCTGGGTTTTCGAATGAACTATCTCGATTCCTCAGTCCAAACACGTCCCACTGCACACGAGATGTTCCCACCACCGCGAGAGGTCGAGGTCGCTGAGGGCGCTCGTCCGTTGCGGCACGCTGACACGCTACGCACGTATATCGTATAATTAGCTTCGCTCTACATCAAAACGTAAGTGGGATGTCCCACGAACGATACACGAATACGTCATTTGTGCAACGATTTCAGAGGTGCATGACACGGATGCAATCCCTAGCCCCAAGCCACGCCACAGGCCACGTTTTTTCTTAAATTACGTAACCTGAAATAACTCCTTGTATAACAAACCCACAGCCCTTGTTTGCCTTAAAATGTTATTACGTTCCAAGTTATAGTGTACGTTAAAAACAAATACATATTTTAGAATCCACATAATTTATACGCTTTTCATTATTATGTAGGCACAGTTGAATCGAACCAACTACTATCTGACTTCGAGAGTACTCCACAAAACTTTTAGTCAAGCGATATTGCTATAAAAGAATAAGAAGTAAAACGTGATTCTCGTAGTGATCCACTGAACTTCGCCCACGTCTGAATCGGGGACCTGCGTCTCAAAAGGAAACAATCAATCACGGCCCACCGACATCAGAGTGTAGGCCACAACCACGAATGGGAATTTGGCGTGCCTGACGCCGTTTTAAATTCGTGTTGTATAATTAATTGATGTAACTTTCATTGCTGCACAACGCTGTAACATTAAATTGTCACTTTCCAATGCTTGCCAGATAAAACGAAGTATGATTACCCAGCTGTTTTAATGTTACAAAATGAAAATGTAATATTAACCAAGTAAAAATTTTGTAATGACTAATACTTAACACTTATTATCCTGTCATAGTTTTATAAACTAAAAACAAAGTAATTTGATTGTCACAAACAATATCGCCCTCTCAGTAGTGTCACGGATAACTTTGCCTAGAAGAAAAGTATCTTTTATCTTTTGACAGATACAAATCAACAGTTTTTTTAAGAAGTTAATTCACCCTTTTATTGGAACAACATGGAATATGATCCACAATAAAAATTGTAAATACAAATAAATGGTGATTTTAGTTAATAAAACTTTATTTCATGTAAATGTAGGTAATTACAGTTGAAATTTATAACTATGACACGCTTGAACTAGTTTTATTGTGTTTTAATATTCGGTAATTATTACAAATGCAGTAATAAAACTTTTATAGATTTTTTTTTCTGTGAAAAAAAAAAACTACAAAATACTGAGTCACGATAAAAAAACCAGCTACTTACATACGAGTATATTTTAATTGTGAGCATATTTGCGTTATCTTAGTTTTCAATCTCAGACGTGACGGCATTCAGCTGCCTTTATGCTGTACTACCCATTGGTACATTTAATACGGATATGGCTTACAATAACGCCGAACAATTGTTTATTGACAATAATGTGTCATATAAAAACATATATCATTATAAAATGCCTTTTTAGTTATTTTTTTAATATTTACTATAGAAAAATATTCACTAAATATTACCATTAGGAACGATGTTTCTTAATACAACATGAAAAAAAGTAATGCCCTCTCGGTTTGACTCTCAGTGACTCTCTCCGTCTCGCTCTGTCTATTTTAGCAAAAATATCTATCTCTTATCATATTATGTGTATTTGCAATGAACAAGAATGCCATTTACATAATTTCTTTATGATTATTTCTCGATTTTTATTCAGTTCTGTAGATGAACTTTTAATAAACTCATTTTATACATGTCAAAGTGACATCTACTATCGATTTGAAAATTTCAAATTTTGCAGATTGTGAACTGAACAAATCTCTACTAAAGAAAACAGATTGCACCGTTTAGTGCTTTTTTATTTTTTTTTATTTTTATATACATATAAGTATAATAATCTACTATTATTACTATTACAATTTATATTTATTATATCTAATTATTTATAAATATAACAATTACATAAAAAATATAGAAATAATTTATTATCTTGCATGAACTTAGATAAAAACTAAAATTTCCGGACACTTCAGGGTCTTGTTATTATACTGTAATAATTCAATTTTTAATTTGTCTATAAGCGCATTGTATATGTGTATTCTTTAAGAAATAATTTACTTTAAACCGAATAAATGAATATTTTAATTAAAATACAAAATTAAACTTTTTAATTTGATAACTTACTTTGCATTATTTGCATAGAAAATATAAACAATAGAAAATTAAAAGAAAATACATATTAGATACACACATACACAGAGAAAGAGAGAAAGTCACTTGAAAGGGCATAACGCTTTTTTCTAATGTGACGGAAATACTCAAATATAAGCGTCAATCTCCATATCGAATTATATTCGGATTTGAAATAAAATATTAAGGAAATTAATTCCTCACAGGGCTTCCCCGACCACACATTTAGTTTTTATTAAATGGATACAAGTAAATTAAATCTTGAAATTTGAATTGAAATCAATTATTAATAAGAAACAGTGAACTATCACGCACATAATAGTATAAATAAACATACAGTTCATTAATATTTTCGATAAACTTGCTTTTGAATAATATTTTCTGAAAATTAATTTGTCACTTTACAAGTCGTCATTATAAAAAGTTTATGTAATGATTATATAAAATCATTACAGCATTTTGTATGCGCACAATATATTTCACATGCGATATGTTGTAAAATTTGATCTTAATTTACTGATAATATAAAAGGCGAAACGTTAACAAAACTACGTGGCAATAAATAGATTATGGACTGAACTGAATAATATTACTACATTACAATAATATTCAAAATTTGTTTATCAGACTGCACTGTAATATAGAAACCAAAATGATAGACGGTATACATTTTTGAAGTACACGATAAGGCCGCAAGCGCCGGTGGCGCTGCACCGAGACGTGGCAGCGATGCGTAACTCGATTACCGATGAAACCGATTGCTGCGGCCACCGGTTTAGACACCCGTCTGCTAAGCTCGAAGTGGCTTCAACTAATGCTTTAGGTGTATAGCACGAATATCAATATCCACGCTAGCTATCTAGATCCGAGATAGCATTAATATACAGTATTGATATCACAGAAAAAAAAAAATGTAGCACAAATCCCCAGAGCTACTTGTGCACACAAAATGTCTCAACAATCGAGGCATATTCGATTTCCACCGTCTTATATTCTACCTTCCTCTACAATAAAATTAGTCATGAATTGCAATAAAGTAGTAGATTAAGATAACTATAACTAGATAGATATATTTGATCTACCGTATTTTTTTGTTGCCTTACTTTGTTTTTTGCTACATTATTTTGTATTATCTTTATTCACTATATGAAATGCTTAAATGCACTCATGACTTCATTCGCGTGGACTTTAGAATTATATACAATGTATATTATTACATCGTCCACCCGACATTAGTAAAATCTTAATTAAATCAAAATTATGCAATACAAGCTTTCGCCCGCGGCTCCGCTCGCGTGGACATAAAATGGATTCTTTCATCTTTTGTATCGAACGATCAAGCAGTGAACCAAGATCCAAATGATGGTCCTCCTTTAGATTTCAGTGCTAGTTCCGATTTAGATTCCGGTTCTGTTCAAAACATAAATAATTCATCTACGGCAACGCCTGAGCAGACATACAATGCATTATTTCATATTTTATAATGATCCATAACATGATCAACCATGCTTTCGATCGAAGGCCCCGTTATCGATTCCATACCGAAAAAACTCTAATTCTTACATAAGAACCCGTAATGCCCCCATTTTTTTTATTATGAAACGATCTCATTTACGCTTTTCATTTGAAACCCTCTTGAACATGGTTCATAGCAATGACCAATCGGCATAAGTAAAGAATTCGCTCTACGATCACGCAAGCAGAGCCACGAACAAAGCTTAGTAAATCTTTATAAATAGCAGCCGTTATTATTGTGTATAAGCTATATTACTGTAAACTTTCAGATAATTCTGTTTAGCCGTTAAAACATGATTAAACAACAAACATATAAACTTCCATTTTTAAATTATTAGTAAAATATTGTACGTATTTTCAGGATATAATTAAGTAAATATATTTTATTGTCAATGCATAGATAACCTAAAGGCACTACTATTACAGAGGGAAGGAATAAACTCATTAAATGGGTAAAAACTCTCCATACAAACCTACACACATCCCATTTCCTTTTACGGATGAATTTTCGAGTGAAACTATTCTATGAGTTACGCATTTCTTTTTAAAGGGAATCTAATTTATTTACTTATCTCTAACTTGGAAATTAATACAACTTTTATATTAATTTTCATTCCCTAACCTAGCAGGAAGCCAGGGGAATGTTTCGGGATAGAAAATTTTCTAAATAATGATCCAAGATTTGTATTATTGTTTAGGAATTGTATTAAAACTGGTCCAATAGTTTCGACGTGATTCTTGAAAATTTTTCTTCTCTATGCCGCTAACGTTTACCGATATATTACGCATACACTGCTCCTTTATATATATATATATATATATATATATATTCATATATATATATATATATATATATATATATATATATATATATATATATATATATATATATATATATATTCATATACTACGTCTAGATTGTTTTCCATATTGTTGGTCTATTGTTGATGCTTGGCGTCTCTTTTATCTAACCGATGCTGGATGTTTAATTCAACAAGGTTGATGAGCGACCTGCAAAACGCTCGCTACAAAAATGTTCTCTCAAGAACATTATACAAGACATTTGCACATGCAATGTATCGAATATAGTAATTAGTCATCGCATAAAACATGGCGGACGATGAGCAACTTTTTGCGCGCGCGACGGCGTGACGGCCGGGCCGACGACAGCGACGTGCGCGGCTAATAAGGACAAACTAGTCGATCACTCATAAAGCCATGGGACTGTAAAAACTTAGATTTATGAGTGGATTGTGAAATTCCGTTTGGACGGTCGTTTAGATCATCCTCACCGATGGTTTCGTTAGCACGTAATTATTGTGTAATAAATAAACCTTTTATTGCATAAGATTTGCATGTAAATCCTGCAGATGAATTGTCACATAATCATTGTTAATATTTTAATTAAGACTGCATGAGTGAAGTGTTTTTAAGGATAAAGCTTATGACATGATTCATTATTTATAGTCAATTTGTAATAATGATTAGATACATGTAATTACATGTAAGAAACTGCTGCCATAACACTGCGATGTCACGTTCGTCACGTATCGCGTCACGACGTCAACATATTTGACTAAAAGTGACGATGCACTTCTACATACGAAATCTATTACTATTTCAATTGAAATAATTTACATAATTCATTTATCGTTCACTTTCACCCGCCGCCCCGCCCCCGCGGACATAGTACATATTCCCGTTACCATTTTGGTCCTCCTACGACATACCTTAACCGTGTTATTGTGCAAAGTTGGACTTTTAACAATGCAGCTGTCGAAGCCCCGTTTCACTTTCGTGTATGCTACGGCATAACGTCCATCCGCGCCGCGTACGTAGGACAGAAAGACGGGAAATCTTAAAATCGTTATTGCGGCTTCTTATAATAGGATTCACACAAACATACGTAACTGTAATTAGCTTTAATGATGCTTCGTTCTCCTGCTTTTAATTCCTTCTATGATGAACGGTTATAATTATATTCAAAATTGCAATAAAAGCCCGGTGTAGTTACTAATCTAATATAAAAAAAACCCTAAATGATATCTATTACACATAGATAATAGTGACATGAATCAAGTTATTATTCAGTAATATTTACCGGTAATATTTAATTTAAGAGCTCTACCTGTAAGCCTTTAGAATTCAATGTTTTTAATTGAAGATAAATTTTGTTCTTTGAGTGAACAAAATGGATTTAACATTTCGTTCACTCAAAATGATGACAAAAATGTCAACGAATAAACGGAGAATAAAAATTTCGCCGTTTGCTATTTCGCTCCCGAACCATCTCTGGCGGATAAATTACTTAAGCGTGATCGTTAACCGGCCGTGATAGACACCCGACAACAATTACTCGTACAGTAAAGTCGCGGCGACCGCACGGATATGGCGATGGCCGGTCAGCGGGTCCGGTGGCTCTTCGACGCTGAACGCGGCGCGCGACGAAGGCTCTCGCCATAGCCGGCGCGCGGGACTAGGAACTAACTATGTTTGGATGGCTTAAGTTTTTCTTCCTACTTTCGGATGTGAGACTGAGCGTTAACATCGTCGATGACGGTGGACGACAATAAGAAACTTGCATTGTAAAAAAAAATAATGTAAAGGTAAAAGGGTCGAAACGACTATACGCGAATACACCTCTTGTGATTAATAACTACATGCATAATTTTAAACACTAAAACCAAAGATAAATTCCACTTCAGCCAAAAACTCGATTTGACAATTGATTACATTTTATATCAAACGAATTGCAGAAGAAACGACATGACACGACAAACGGAATTATCGTTTTTACGATTCCTAATATTGCTGTCTAGATAATTTATTTGGAATAAAAATTCGTTACTTTAATGGCATTTATTACCATTAATGAGAATCATTCTTCCGCGGCTCTATAATTTTATTATATCAGGAGCCGTACGCAAGTCCAGGCTCTTCAAAAGATTCAACTACTCGCTAATGCACACTCGTCATCATTACGAACTTCAGGGCCGAGCGCTGCTCAGCTCGCGCCTGTCGCGCTAGCATAGGCCTGGGGCAGCGAAATCGGACAAGCCGTTCGTTTGCAGGCCCCTCTCTGAGCGTTCGAAGAGGCTTTCTTCTTACAAGTTATCGGTAACCACCACCAAGGATCGGTGGAAAAATGTGAAAGCGTGCAACACCCATAGCCCGGACAGACAAGAGACGAGACGGTCATCGAGGTGGCCTAACGCGCCTTTAATTCGAATAGCCACGAGGGGTTGATTTAAAAAAAAAGACAAGCACAAGTAGAACTCACGTGGAGAGGGTTCCGTACGATGAAAATTTTATGTGTCATGTCTTTCTTTCAATCTGGCCGTGTTTGTGGCAACTAAACTACAAATGTAGCTTTTTACGCACAATATTGAGAATTTTGTCATATTATTTTAAGACCATATACTTTTTATAAGTTCTCCTGTGATCTATCCATAACGAACTATTTTCCGTATTCTATTAAAAATTTAGGCTGTATTCTTTCGAAGATAAGGCAAGCGTAAGGTAATTTTCATCAATCTTTTTAAAGAAAACTCTTTCTTTGAACATAAAATAAATACATACGTATTTGAGATCCACACAAGCCTTTTCATTTGATATGTGTCACGATACAGTTGCTAACACTTTTTTAATTCTCAAATTTTCATCTCAAAAATGACCTCTTAAAGTGACCTCTCATTGAAAATACATTTATTTTAATTTACACGTCTTTTCGACTTATTCTGTCCAGTAGATACGGAGCAAATTGGCTGTGACAGATGGACAAACAGACACAAGAGTGAATCTACAAAGGTTTCGCTTTTCATTCGGATGTAACAAAACCAAAAAAAAAGAACAATAAAATGCTGCACATAATATCGCTAATTAAGCACCTAATATCGCTATCTAATGAATAAGTATTTTCTAAGACTTTTTATTATTTCATTACTCATTTATACTTGTAGCCTTGGTATATTTATTAATAACGAAATAAAACTATCAAGTAAATTACACCGAGCCTTGGGCACATTTTACATTTAAAGACGGTAATTTTCGTAAAAGCTGTTTTTAAGAATAAACATTAATACTTTTACGTACATATTTACCGCAGCACTTCTGCAGTAGTGCCTGGTAGTGTACTTTCTATACAAACACTATGATTACCTCGCGCCACCGCGTAGTGGACTGAACGCGTAACTACAGTAAGCTAACATTCTAATATCAGATAACAGATGGCGCTCTCGCTTCACCGAGATTTAATACAACACGAAACAAGTGTTATAATAATAAAATTCACCAAGTTGGTCATGTACAGTAAGATATGATAGCGTTATGCACTATCATATCATATCATACAGACTGTATCAGTGCATTTCATTTTATAATTACGATTCAACTCGTTCTCAAACTGAACGTACTTTCCTGTGATATATGTTTTTGAAATTGCAAAGAGGTTTTAATGGAGTCCATCATTATAGTTACCACTATCTGTATAGTTTGTGAATCTCGGCACTTTGAAGGTTCAGAAATGAGACAGCGCGATTACTTTAAAAACACACTCGCAGACCATCCACGTCCGAAACAAGCACACCGTTCCGACGCCAGATGGCATGGCTACGACTATTGCAGATTAATCGAAACTGTTTTTGTAATACTAGATTTTATTTCAATATTCATGAGCTATTCGGGTGCATTGAGGCATAGTGAGCCGTGGTGACTGATTAGTCAACGTGTCACGTTCAAACCATAGAGTAACGGATTAAATACCTGACCATAATAAATATTGATCCCGGACTTTGTTACATTTGTGGCAACGACCGCTGTCAACCCCCTGACCTGCATCGAAATCTGGTGGGAGACTCGAGGGCTCCAAGCCTTGAGTAAAATTCATATCCAAAATCTGGAATAAGATTGGGTGAGAGTTCGTAGCACAAGTAACCAGAAGACCTGATGCAGATATATACTGAGAGAGAAAAAATGAAAAATTTTCATACATTCGAGATAAAGTAGAACTACATAACTAATGTACAAAGAATATAGACATCCTTTGTCATAAATAAATATTTGATGGGATTATTTCATGTATAGCGTATTTTTATTTCTTATTTAGGGCACGAAACCACAAAATTTGAAATTGTTCGAATGATTAATTTTATTCATGTTAGCGACATTAACTGAACCGGTTCTTAAAAAGTGAGAAATTGTTTATTAAAGATTGAAGTTAAAAACAAATGCACTAAAAGCGCTAGGCTATTTCTTAACCAGAAATCTACGGTGCCTTTATCTGTGTATCCCGATGATTTTATACTTTCAAGCTCTTCGTTAACAGTACTACAAAATGCGCAGATACTTGAACAATAAAATATCTGATTTTATATTTGAGCCTTAGCAAGACCATAACGAATACCTAAATCCCTTCGAGCAGAACAAAAGCAAAATGACAACGGTTCTTCTGCAAGGTCCGTTTAACATTTCGCCCATCACATTCGCAGATGGACAGGCAGACGGCAAGCAGATGGCGCGCGAGCGCACCATCCCGGCCGGACGGGGAATTAGTCCGTCGATCGTGATTGCGGGAAGGCGACGGCCGCGCCACGGCCGGCCGCTAGAAACTTTAACGGCGCCCATACGATTATCGGCGACGGGGAAAGCGCCGAATCGTGGACGACCGTTCGCATTATACTGTCAATGTTTGATCGAGGGTTTCGTGGTTCGATTGCGCGCACGTTAAAATGGCCAAATTAAACAGCTCCGAGCCGACCCGGCCGCGGTGATGGACGGCCGGACGAAATAGCGGTGTTCGGTTTAATGGTTTGCTATGTCATGGTATAGGAGTTTATGGTAGGCGTGGGTGATGGGTACGCCACGAGTCGTAAAGTTTAGATATGGTAGATTTATTATATTTTTATTTAATCACCACGGAGGGAATCGTTATATAAATAATAAAATTGTATAGTTCTGTATCGAAATGCGTTAATGGCGAACGAGTTTCGGCATTTTTATGGTCCGATAGACGGACAAAGCATCCAAATGCAACGTTATTCGCTTTCGCTCGACTGCAATCACGTCTGTTGGGCATCGTTCTATATTAAACTATAAGGGTTCCTCCACACATGTTCAATTCATCACGTTCGAAACTACCCGGGCGGCATTACCCAATCACATATCTCGGCTTGTCCGAATCTATCCCAATCGTTGAGGGTCTAAGTAATCAAGTACCCGAAAGTCTAAGTAGTCCGCACATGTGTGGTTTTTAAATTTCGTTTGTTTATTTCGAGTGTTCGTTTGATATTTGTAAACATTGAATTTTTAGTCGATTCTAAGATTATGTAGAACGATGATGATGTATTGTGAAATACATATACGATTTTTTTGACAAATCCTTAAAAGATAGATTCGATCCATCAAATTTAGAATATTGAATATACGGTTTTGACGTGACAACGTCTTAAATTAGGTTGCGGCTGGGAGTCACTTTGAAAAAGTGTAACGCTCGGTAACGTAACGATGAGTCACCGAACGAACAGAGAATCGCCAGTCGTCTCTCCCACTCAACTATGATCGGTCTGCCGCGCGCGCAATGAGAATTAGTGCATAGCTTGCAAATGTATTGCAAGTTATTGTATGTATATTGTATATAAATACGTATGTATGTGTAAAGGTAAAAATAAAATTTTGTTAATATGAAATTCAGTGCGAGATTCTTTGTATAAATTAATGTTTTAAATATAATTCTTTGTATAAATAAATGTTTTAAATTGTTACTATTATTTCATCCTTCTTCCTACTATACGAATGAATATTCACATTAAAATGATTTTACCATTCAAAGTCGTTGTCACGTAAAACTTTCGCCCGTATACCGACTTTACAGGCAACCAAATTTTTTTTTTATTAAGCTCTGGAGCACTGTATTCGAAGAACTCATCTAGATAATTGGATCAAAAACATAGCGCGAGATGATGCGAACTAACCGAAACTGGCCGAAAACAAATCGAATGACACTTATAGGGTCGACCGAATGACGCCCATTGGGCTCGTTCGGGCATAACGAATGATTGGCGCGCTTTATGCCGACCGGCTTTATCAAATACTAAGATCCGATTCGAATTTGCCGAATCGGTTAGATCTGGACGCAGCCTAACGAACTTAGGATTTGCTTCATGAAAGCTGTTTTTTATTGTTTTGTACATATTATATGGCCGAATTAATGCAAAACAATAATCTTAAAAATTAAAAAAAATATATGGAACTCATTGTGTGAAAAATTATTATTTGACAAGTATCTAAATATTTATCTAGTGTACATGTTTTTGCATCAAATCGCCCACACGAACAAAAGCGAGTACCTACGTAGGCAGCGTGACGTCACGCGGCCGTGCACCACGTCGCCCTCGCTCAGCTCGCGTCGCCCCGCCCGCTCCCCGGCCCGCTACCCTCGTTCGCCGCGCTCCGTTGGCTCAGTACCGCTATACGCTCGGAAAAGGTGCCCGCGTCGTTCGCTTAGCTCACCTCTCCGGGTCATCACTAATTAAAGCGAAACGCCAACTCATACATCCAAACGCTAGGGGAAAATGAATAGGGGTTCGAAGAGTGTCAGGAAATTCATAGAAGCTATAAAAGAATATCCCGAACTATGGAATACCAACGTGGAAGGTTATCGGGCTGTGAATCTCAAAGAGAAGCTTTGGGTGAAGGTAGCGAAGGAACACGGCTTCGCTAGCGGTGAGTAGGGTACACTCGACATAATAAAAGAACTAATCTAATAAATAATAATTGTATGCCCATAAAGATAACATGAACGAATTCAAAATTACAAAGACAAATACACTATACAACTGTATTATCGATGATAGTACCGGCAGACTATAAATACACACGCGTCAATGTACAATATTATATCGTTTAATATATTACTGTTAACGTGACCAAATTCGTTTGTAATAACACTTTTTAGGTACAGTTCATAACAGTCATCCATTGTTTATAAAAACGAATGAAACTTTTTGAATGAATTAAGTATACATGTTTATATACAAATCTGTAGTATTAACATTTGAGCTATTTGTTCATTTGCCAAAAAACAAATGGGCTGTTTCATTGAAAGCTCTGAACGGAGGAAAATTATTAAGTCCATTCGTAAATGCAGTCTCTTATTCGATCAAAACATGCGATGGAAATATAACGTTCTTTGCCATACCATTTCGTCATTAATTACAGCTATTTTTCCGTCAAATTATAAATAGTATATAGGCAAAAATGTAAACTTGATCAGCTTATATGCTGTGGAGGAGGCTTCTACATATTAATAACTTATTATTGACAGATCAGCGATTCGGTGCTTTTGACGGCGAAGTCAAAATTATAGATTACGATTTTAAAAGACTAGACAGTCGTTTAACCCTAATCAATTTACCATACGTAAAGTATTTTACTGTTTATGTTTTGTAATACATAATTTGATACAGATCGCAACGATATACGAAAAAGCGTTACCTATAGTAAATATATATATTTTTAATTATCGTTTTAACTATTGCATATAAATCATAGATATTTTCAGTATTCGCAGAGCACGCTCGGCAACACCGCCAGGTCGCCCGCTGCGAGTCACGCTCAGTCGCGTTGTCGTGGTCGCGTGATCGGGTTTTGCGCGGTTTTCGTAGACACGCTCGTTTCAAATCGCACCGACTCATATTTTAAAGCGGCGACTAGTTACAAATATTTCATAACTGTGCGATTCATTTTCGTACATCGTATAATGTTTTGTCGGGCTTTTGTTTTAATCTCATTGCCGGGATATAGGCTACTACATTTTTTTTTTTCCAAAATGAAGAGTTTTGATCTTTTAAGCATTTCACGCTGAGCCGGGGCGTGCTCGAGGTCGCTAACGGCCGCTGATACCCGCTACGGTGACGGTGTCCGGAACAGACGGCGCAACGTGCTGTGCGAAACATGGGGCGAGTAGTAGTATGTAATTTAAGATGCGTCAAAACTCATCAGTCGATTCGATCGTGGTCAGAACTGGAACCCGTTTTAACCCCTGGTTCGAAGACGACGCTCTCGACCACTCGACCGTCACCATCCTTGCGTAATAATAACCCGGCGTAATGACCACACATTTAATTTTTAAAACGATGCGAGTACCTACTCTGTCCAACTTTATAACATGTTCACCGCATTCGACCTGGACCTAATAAATGTTTAACCGCAACTGACTACTTCTAGTTAGAGAGCGAAATTGCGCCACGCTCATTTTTCAGGCTTTCTAAGTGCGCCGAGGCAGCCTTATAGTTTCTCAATGTGTGCATCTGTTCATCACAATCACTTTATTTACATGTTATTAAGATTATATGGCTGATATGTTGCAATATAACAGAAATATATTTACAGTATTGATAAACAAGTTCTAAAATATTTATCCTACATTATAAGCAACGGAAAATTTGCCTCGAATGGGATCGGGTTTAACATGTAACTGAAAATGAGCACGAAGTTTCGTTGAGGTTTTCAGAATTTACGAACTATTCAGCTCTAAAATGGCCTGCTTGCAAGAATTGCAAGAGCCCCCTCGAACCACCGTTTTTAAAAATATTAGAAAAATAGCACATAGGACGAAAGTACTCCAAAAATAAAATTATGACCATAATCTACGATCAACAAGGTTTGCGACTTACAGCCCCTTACCGAGCAGCAAAATGTTTTGAACTTTTTTTGGGACCCATTTTTGACCTTATGGACATCCATGGACATCTATGTGGATGTTATATGGAAGATAACTCTAAAATAAATGGAACTACCAATGTATGAGCGCCTATAACTCGTATTTTTAATTATGCTCTGTAAACAGGTTTTAAGTCGTTTGGTTATGTATTTAGTCGTATTGACTTCGAAATCCTACACTGCGTGATTTTGACAAGCAATTAGCTGTTTTTAATATGGTATTTTCTAGCATTTAAAGTGAAAAACTACAAAAAGAAAAATAAAGAGATAAAAGCCGGATATTTGCGAATAACGTTCCATTGTAAATACAATTTACATATTTCGATAATAGCTTCTAGTACTCGATAATATGCTATACTTGGAAAAATCTTTTAATACAATATTCAAACTAGATGAATAGAAACTAACATACCTATACCCAACAATAGCAATTTTAATGTTGTACAAAAATCTAAAATATGGCATTTAAATTCTCTTCGCAAAGGATTTATTTATTCCAATATGGCGTCGGCCGAAATTTTTTAATATAATTATCTATAAACACAGTATTCCTTTTTCTGGGTCTGTCTTACCGTTACTTTTTGTCTAATATGCTCTTAGTCGACATTTTTATCGATATCTCGCCATACACATGAATCCTCATTATACATAAATTTAAAATTTTGGATTCATTTTACGACCATCACAAGTTTGCGACTATTCCAATTTTCAACTTATTTTCAGTTGCTAAATATATATCTAAGAAAAAGAATTTGCAATGTAGACACCAAAATGTTCCCATCATGTTTAAAATAAAAAGTATTCAAAAAAATGTCCCTCGTAGGACATTCAGCACCATACAGATACAAAAAGTACTTTTTTGTCACAAATAAATTCATCCGCTTCTCTCTTTCCGTACAGTGACCGAAGCGAAAGCGCAGTGGAAGAAACTTCGCGACATACACAGAGACTCCTTGAAACGTCGACGGTTCAAACACATGGAACCGTGGAAGTACAGCCAGCAGATGGCCTTCCTCATACCGCACATGATGAACAGGAAGCCGGAGAACAACGTGAGCCTAGGCCTGAACCAAAAATTAATGGAGTACCAATCGGATGACGAATATAATATATTATCCCGAGATGACGTGGCGATGGGCCAGGAGAACTGTAGTAGCTTCATGAGCGAAGGCGATTCCGCGCAGGCCGTGGACGTCGATCCCATAAAGAAATTCTTCGACAGTATGTGCGATAGCACGAAATTATTACCAGAGGTCTACCAGCTGAGGATAAAGAAGAGAGTGTTCGAAATTGTCACCGAGGCCGAGGAGCATTACATAGAGGCTCAAGGAATACAGTCTGACATAGTGATGACCACTGACCAATCGCAAGACGGATTTGATGAAAGTAAAGTGAATATTAAACAAGAACAATAAAATAATTTTAATATTATAATTTTGTCGTTATTTATTAATATAATAATGCTTAATATGACAACCTGCTGGTAGACTACATAAAAATAAAATTGAAGTGTTCGTCGAATTTCAAAATTAATATCGAACGCTTCTTACACAATACCCGTACAAATAAAACTGTTTCTATATTTATCCTATATCAGTTTCTGTCTGTATATTTTAACCACTTTCGTTTTGAATACTAATTGGATGTTTTGTGAACTATAATACTTAGTATTTGCTATTCGAAGCCTACCATTAATTAGTGATTAGGAATGACTACAAAGTGCTTTTTATTCTTGGCAAAGGCGTAGTTATTGAGCTCTTACGAAAATAAGAATTTAATAATTATAATTAATACATTAAACTCTTCAGTTCATTTGACAGAGACTCGAGCTGATCGCCGAGTAGACTTCCCTCGCTAATACTTTTTATCAGTGTCTTTTATTCGTTTACGACTTACATGTTAGAAAGAATTTTTTTTTGACTTTTCGAAAATATGATGAGTCAATTTTTCCAATGCGCGCGCACACCGACATCTAAATCGACACAAAATTGGTTGGTAAATGTCACTTAAGTTTTGCAGAAAAGGCTATCAATAAAATAATAGTAAGGGCATCTATATGTGTTTACGTGAGTGTGAAAACTGATAACTATATTCAAAGTAGTTATTCACATATTTCTGATTCTTTAACACGTATTTAATATCAGTGATAATAAAATATATATAAATATGTGTATATACGTGTGTGTGTTTTTTTAATTATACTTGGTGGTGAATGATATACTAGTGATAAAAGTGGTTTTTTTTTTATGTTATAATTTTTAAAAATTTTCTTTATAGATTTGAGATTAATTGTCGGTATGTATTGTTTTTATTTGTTTACATTATAAAATATATATTAATTTTATTATTATATCATTATTTAATAAATAGTTCATTGTAATTATTTTTGGTATATTAATTAAATCCGTATACAGATATATAAAAAAGAATTAATTTTATACAATTGTTTTTGCACGAGGGATGAAATTTTTGGAGTTTTCTCTGTTTTTTTTGCACCAAATAAGTATAACTTCTTACGTACGTACATAAGTAAACCACACTCTTTTTAATTATTTATTCATTAAAATTTTCACTTAAACAATATATCTACTTTACATAACCCGTTCGATGCACATTTATAATTTCTACTGACTTTATAATTTCAAAATCGACCTTTGTTTTCAATTTTTTTCGAAGATAATAAGTACAAGTGTTAATAAACTGCCCATAAGAAACTTACTAAACGTAATTATAATATTCTTACATCATAAGTTTAAGGTTTAGACAATAAGTTAAAGAATAGCAGCTGCCGATAAATTTAAAGTGTTATGATCTATTATGATATGAGGGTCGTCACAGATGTAGTGTCGAATTCATGATATTTTAATATAAGAATACATACCTTTCTCTAGAAGAGATAAAAAAAAAATTAGTAACACCAAGATTCTCAAAGTGCAAACGTTAAAAGGACACGTTAACATCGCCACTAGAACGTTACAGAAAAGCAATAAACGTTATGGCAACATTTCCGCATAACGCGGCGTATTACATATTTAACTTCGCAGCACGCGACAGAGTTGAGTAATATAGACCGACATTAACACCGAGACTGGATAACTCGCATATCATATGCACAAGTAAGCGGTGACGAGTGACAGACCGCTACTAAGTTTAGTGACTTCCCGTAACAGCCTTTCACAGCGTATAAATCCAAGGATTACGCAAACGTAACGCGAGACAAACTAAACAGACCGCGGGCCGGCGAACGCGCGCCGCTCGGACGAGATTCCGAAGCGCGATACCGCTGATAAAGTTTCATTAGGCTATGTAACTTTTAAAATGTAAAAAAAATTGGTTGCCTGTAAAGTCGGTATACGGGCGAAAGTTTTACGTGACAACGACTTTGAGTGGTAAAATCATTTTAATGTGAATATTCATTCGTATAGTAGGAAGAAGGATGAAATAATAGTAACAATTTAAAACATTTATTTATACAAAGAATTATATTTAAAACATTAATTTATACAAAGAATCTCGCACTGAATTTCATATTAACAAAATTTTATTTTACCTTTACACATACATACGTATTTATATACAAATATACATACAATAACTTGCAATACATTTGCGTACAATGAAACAGCGTTTACTACAACTTAACTTGTTCCTATCTGAGTGGAAGGGACGCGTGCCTTTCACTTTTTATGTCTGTCTCTCTCGCTCTTAGGCGGGCTAACCATGCCCGAGTGGAAGGGACGCGTGCCTCTCACTCGCTCTCATTGTGAGCGCATAACGTGAGCGGAGCGTAACGCAGTTTCTTGAAGTGTCACCCGGCAAACCAATTTATAAGACGTTGTCACGTCAAAAAATATTACAATTTCCTTTACTTGTCGACATTATAGCCGTTTCTCGGTACGGCGAGTAAACTGAGAAAAATGTGAGGATGGTGTCAAAAAGGTGCGTTACACCCGCTTTTCTGGATATCCTTCATGGCGCTCTATGTCCGACTCTTTATGGGTCATTATGCTATAGCTATAAGAATTACGTAATTACTCTTTTTTTTAAGTATGTAAGCACGCCTTTAAATTCAAAGCATAATTGCAAAGTCGCTTGTCTACAACATGCATTGACATGCAGCACGTCTAATTATGTATTTCCACGAAGCAACTAACACATTAGTGCAATAAACTGGGCATTTGCAAATGTTATTTATTACTTTTAATTATTCTTCGCCTCTAAACTCAATACTGCGCCCACTGATCGATACACATATTGTTCTTAAATAAAACATGTTTACACTAGTCAAAACAAGTTTCATGTTGCATTCAAAATGATAACGATGACCGATAGTAACACAAGAGATGTATCCACCTACGTGGTGAAACTCACAAGCACGTAAAAAAACAGTATTGAACGTCTAGGCCTAGGCATTTAGAGTTCTTCTTCATTCGTATATAGAATACATTAAGATATATGAAAAGCATTGACAGTGAAACGAACTAGATACTGTGACATTGTAAGGCTTTGTATCTACCCATAGACTAAGGCATGAAAACATTTTTTTTTAAGTTGATATGTCATGGCGGTGGCCTTTTTAGGTTGCTTACATTTTTCTATTCGGCCTCGTGGCATGGCGACAGTATCTTAAATCTACTAGATTCATCAAATGTCATACGCTTGAGGTCATTACATAAATACAAACAATCGGTTATGCCGTGCTTATAAGGAATGCGCCCGAGGGCATAACTCTAGGCTTTTGAGTCGATGTACAATGACATTATGGACGTACATTTATTAGTATATCTGTAGAGGCTGGGACTATTGATTCAATTCTTAGTCTCACAGATATATAGATACGTTATTTTCGAGCGACATATGTTATAGCGAGCCTGAAATCAAAATAGAAAAACAGATCGGGTCTAGAACCGATAGCGAATTCGAATAGAAACGGAGCGAGTTTGAGATCAGGATCGATGGCGAAACTGAATATTTAAAATGATGTACATTGATAATACAAGGGAACCATAACATCAGACACAATATAAGATCTATCACGCGTCGACTGTTCCCCGGGCGGACGTTCGTGGGCGACTGTGGTCACTTACTGTCAGATGACCCACGTGTTAGCATTGTCCCCTACGCTATATAAAAAAAAAACATCATCCAAACGACACAAAAACATCGGGTCAGTGTGTGTGTTCCGACGCGAAAAAACTCTAAATCATTTAGTAAAACCAAAACGGGAAAACAACTAAAATATTTTAACGGCCGGCATCGTCGGCGGTGTCGTAACGCCATCGGACGGGTTCGAGCCGTCGTAAAATTAAAAAGCTCGCATTCATAGGGCTTTTGACCTGGACGCGGACGAGGGAAAAGGTGGGAACACATCAGAGAACAGCCAACGACGTGACCGTACGAGATGTCGGAGCAGAATACAATTATAAGGTTTGCGCAACCGCGCAAAAGTTGTCCGAATTAACCGGCATTATTAATGTATCGACAGTCGTGATCTGTAATCATTAGATAATAAGACACGCGACGAAAGCTTCATCATGTTATTTAATCATACATGCGGTTGTAAAATCCATTAAAACAGCTTGCGTCCGAAAAGTAACCGGTTACAATTTGAAAACTTATCAATTTTGCACAAGAATAATTTATACACTTTCTGAATGCAGATGTCAATTGACTTTTTGCAGCTGCAGGTTACACCGGCGAACGGTTAAATTAATCTAGTTCTGCTTAAACGAAATTGTATCTGATACAGAACAAATAAGACACTTATTTTTTTATTCACTCCACTTGCTCCCATAGCTCCAAAAGAATAAATATATGGAAAAAAAGGAAAAAAATAGACCCACCCCCGGTAGTAAACAAGTTCAATAAACTTATTCTGAGTGTTGAAGTTTAGTATAAACTTATTCAACAACGAGCCCGTAATACGCAATTAATAGAGGCTAAACTAGGGATGGGCGTTAAAAATCATTACATTTTCATATATTAGAGATCATCTCTATTTCCCGCTCGACACTGACCGGGGTGTGATTTGACGATGGCGATGCAGAGAGTGGACTGAGGACTCAAAATTTGCTACAGATGTCACTCTGGTCAAATGAGTCGTTTAGATCAGAAACATTAATTAAAAAAAAATAATAGCGATAATGACGTCCAAACGTATGCAAATCCTGACACTAAGAGCTCTCTCTATACGTTCTCTGTTCCAAACGTCTCATCTTATCAGTCGTCTGTACCGATCTGTGAAACATTAGTTTAGAAACTAATTGCGAAAGTAGGCCTTAACCTGTCGTTTCTGCACGGCTCAGGCGTCCCTGAGCCATGCAGGTTTTCATACTGCTAATGATAATTGGATGGTATTTAATAAAAGGTGAAAACTAAACTATTCACAATAAATTAATGTTACACAAAACCTACCTACACAAAAAGTAATAAAATTCACTTAGTAATGTGATGAGGTTCGTTAAAATTATCATAACATACGTGAATCGACAAAATATAACGTTTTATTGCTGCAACAAACTTGCTCATATATACGACATATAAGATATGCGAGATTAAATAGCGCGAGCTATCGACCGTCCTTGCAATATATTTGCAAACTGAAAAGCCGATGTTTATGTACTACGGTGAAATCACCACGAATTATTGAACAAGTAATGAGTATAGTTGTAATTTTGTATCGCGGCACATAATCAAATTTTATGGCATGTTATGATTGCAGCTCCAGAGCAGTTTTGGAGTTGTACAACAACTTGTACAACTCGTACGACAAACTCGCTTCGGATATCATTAATTAATAATAAATGCGTATTGAAATCACCGACATTGGTCCAAGCTGGGAGAGAGTGCCCTAATCGTCATGCAGGGTAGGCGAATCGACAAATCGCGTCTGTGACACTGATATCCTTCATTGCTGTCAATTTATGAGGTCTACTACATTCCGGATTCGATCCGATAATTTAAAAATCATCCTTTTCGATACCGACGGAAATACATAGATGGATAAAAATGCAATCCTAAAACCAAAAGGAAATGGTATCTTGTATTTGACACAGGATACTGAGCTTATTTTTTAAACAAATTTGGAAATAAAAAGTATTATGAAAATGTGAAAACCACAACTCGGTTAATAGCGAAGAAAATAAATATATAAAAAAAATGGACACAGAAATTACTTTAGATAATGAAAAAAAGAAGCAGAGCAGAATGTTCTTCGACTATATTACATGCCTAAAAAAAACTATAAAAGTAAAACATTGCGTAAGCGTCGGGCATGTCCGATAAGACAATATTATTAATACAACGCTCCAAATCGACACGAACGAAAGCCGGAAATTAGTTAAAACTTTTTTTCATAAATCATCTAGCAACGGCTTTCACCGCCGCGCCGCCAAACCCAGCCGGCGCAAGCGCCGCGGCGCGCGTTGCCGTCGGTGGATTTCTTCGATGTTCGAGTGTCTCTCCTTTATCGGTCTCAGTCGCCGATAACAGGCTCGGCAGAATCTCCAGATCTGCGAGGTGTCGAGGTTTTATCTGGGGCCGTGTCGCGTTTATCGCCGCGGATCTAGAGCGCCGCCCGCCGCCCGCCGCCGCCGGAGCGGTTACGAAACGCCTTTCCGCTATCGACGGGCGGGTGTGGGTTACGCTTCCGAAAGTGCGGCTGTAATTGCGGGCGCTCTCGTGTCTCGGCAATTACTCGGGACGCGGAAATTAACAATGAAAAGTTGTTATTTTGCAACAATAGATGATGGGATTTAATTCGACGTTCGCGGAGTTAATGTGATCACGGCTTTCGCGTACCACGTAAAATTGACGAATTTCGGCATCTTCCGCAATGGCAGATGGAGCAGAAACAGAGAAAAAAGACCTCAAAAGAATAGGACAATGGCAGTATTAAAGTTGGAGATCAGTTGAAAAGGCACGACCTTAATCCGAGGCGTAAGGCGTGGCGTAAAAGCGCAACATCCCGTGTTCCGGCGGGTGGGCGCGGGTAACGCGAGCCGGGGGCGGTCGCCGCCGCGCTGTGAGAACAGACGTAATGGATACTCCGGATCGAGTACAGTCGGCTTGTTTATTACTTTCATTATTAGCTTAAGACACAAGTTAAATATTTAATCAATGGAAATCACTAGAATTTATAATTAGACATTAATTATAAGTTTTGCTGTTCCATTGCAACAATATTAACTCATGATGGTATGAAAACAATTTCTTCCTTGTCAAAAATTTTATTATGTTAGACTAGCTTCCCGCCCACGGCTTAGCCCGCATGGATATATAATGTATTCCTTTGTCTTTTATATAGATCTTGCTATACTTATCGTGTTCCCATTTTAATTCTGGTTTCAATGCCGTTCTTGAGTGCATTCTCGGTCGCACTATCGATTCTATTCCCGGTTCCGCACTGAATAGCGACCTCGGTCCCAGATGCCGATTTACTCTCCGTCCCGCTTTCGATTTCGATACCACTAACGGCCTCGATTTCGATTTGTACGAAATCGGGAAAAATGGAAAAGTACACCTTTTTAAAATTAGTGTGATAATTCTGTTAACATCTGTTAAATAGTGCTAACACGCGTACAAATCAAGCAACAATATTTGTCGATTTCCTTAATGAAACCCACATTAGTTTTAGAAGGATACTTTGAAGGATCGTTTTGCGGTTAATTATAAATACAGCAAAGAAACTTATAGGCATATCGGAATAGATTTAAGAAAATAATGATTTTCCCATGCACAATTGAAAAACAATATGCCGTCCTATCTAGATCAAGTACGGCGAAAATCGGTATAATAATGCTACACGAAAATATGACTAAAACATTACCTAAGTGGAAGTATCTAAACTATTTATAAATAATCTGATTTCTTGAAATTAAACGGCGGGTAAAACCACGAAGCACAGCTAGTACGTGATAATGCTGCAATGCACTTAGGTCTAAAAAACTGTTGAATTTTTCAGATCACGATAATACAAGTCAACGTAGACAAATCATAACGATTGCTGTACAAAAAAAAGAAATCGGCAATGGATATTACAAAAAAATAGAATACATTTTTTTTTTGATTGCATTGAATTTACAATGAGACAAAAAGTGACTAACCTCTCTTCCATCATTTCGTTGAAGGTTTTGGACTTCCCGCGCGGCTGGTTTGGCTCATTCTCCATGCGGCGAACTTCTACGCAGCGTTCGATTATGTGTTCAACGCGCTTCCGTCTCGAACTCTTCCAGTTGTCCAAGTTCTAAAGAACGATGAAGAATACATTATTAGAATGTTAGGCACTGAATTTATCGTTTAAGGCGATACGGCGATGTGGGGGGTGTCCCCGCGCGTTCACATTCACGTGACGAGCACACCCGATCGATGAGTAAGAGTAACACTATTAGTACTAGCGAATACGAAAAACGAAATAGCAGTAGGTTGCATTTAATGACAATGAGGATAAAACACAACCCTCGTTTCATCACTGTATCGCCTTAAGTACAACAGTTTAAAATCGTCGACGGCACTCCGTCCGCTACTATTAATTACGGATGATTAAAAAGAATTGAGGAAGGCATCAAACTTTACAGGTTAGACTATTAAATAAATATATTTAGTTATTTAATTGACGTCTGTACGTCAATTAAATACTTAAGAAAAATATTACAATAATTATGGCACTTCTTGTGTACTTTAAAATAGCGTTTTAAAATCACTTTTGAAAATGCACTTAGCGTCCTATTTTGTTTTTGGGTAAAACTAAATTTTTTTTGGCCGCCATTTTAAATTTTGATTGTCATATTGGCATTTATACATACCGTTGTAATCCAAAAATACAGATTCTAGAGAAGTACACAAATTTCCTTATATATTTTAAAAATTCGCAAAGACGTTCAGTGTCAGTATCTGGTTATCGTGCTGTCTCTCGTTTTTGATATATGGATCATACTAAAATAAGGTGTCCTCGTAATAGTCGGTAGATGACAAAGCTGCCTTAAAAATTGCAACATTTGCAACATTGTACACAAATTGTAACTGCCTTTAAACATTACGAAGTTGTTTGTCGTATTATTTAATTTTCCATATTTTCCTAAATTTGGATATCAACATCGTACTGAATGCCAGGAACATATCCGAAAAAGAGAGCAGGTACCAAGCCACAAAAGATTGTCTTTGAACGGATACACAAACCTACATTCGCTCCATACGAACCTTGAGCATAATCGATTCATTCACCTGCCGCATTTAAACGGTCCCCAGACGCTATCCATATTCGCAACTGCCGACGTGTACACCGATCACAATTATTGTAGCGGCGGAATGCGGTTGAATACGGAGCGATCGGTCTAAGTGGCGCAAGGACGAAGCTCGCGTGTCTCTACTGCGTACTGGACAAACTGACACGAAATGTAATACCTACGACCCAGTTGTGGAGTGCGTTGCACTCGGTACAAATAAAGAAAAACGTGCGGCACGAAGAAAATTGCATGATTGAGAGTATCGCTTACCAAGAATCGAGCCATAAGCCATTCACACGCCTGAATACCATCGAAAGCCTTGTTCACGTTCGCTAGGCATGTTTAAAATATGATATACCAGTTGTCGTACAATACAATATGTACGTACGACTAGCGACAACTCGTTGCGGGGAGTGAATTTTTACCTTCGACTCGGCTTTAAATTAACACCCGCGTCCAGTTTCCTTATTCGCATGCAGTCCCGCTTCCGGCTTTGGTAAATGGCTGCATAATATTTAATCGGTCCGTCGTCTCGGTTGCGATCCTGATATAAATAATGGTTAAGACGCCGATCGTGATCCCGTTCCTAATACGGCCCTGAAGTCGACTTTAAACTGACCCTGATTCAGAACTTGACTGTGCCTTAAAAATATATGAATTTTATGAAAAGTATAATATTTAGCCACGATATAATATGTGACAATACACTCCTATTTCAACCATCGTGTCTACTGCTGGACATAAGCTTCTGCCTAAATTTACACGGTGTGCGATCCGGGGCCACTCGTAACCAACGGTGGCCTGTGAATTTTGCAAACCTTATCTATCCTAACCCAATCATTGTCAGTTCAACGAACGATGCGGTATGCCCGTTGCCATTCCAAGTTGCTGATTCTGAAAGCCATGTGTTAATCTGGTTGGTTCCAACTTGATTCTCTCAGTACGGATTGGATCTCTCTATTTTATTATGTATTATATAAGCGAAATACTACTGATTGATTGGTTCATCACAAGATCTCCGAAACTATAGGTACTATTTGACGACTTGAAATTTGAAACAGTTACTCTTATCGGGACATAGACACGCATTAAGAACGGATTTACGCATATCCTATCCAAAAAATATTTCATAATTTTATGTCTACGCGAGCGGAGCTGCGGGCAAAAGCTACCTAGTTATTATTTATGCAGGATACGAAATCTAAAAAGTTTATGAGTGAAATGTTTCCTATTTGATGCAACTAGGAAATCTTAGAATAATTAAGTAATAACAAGTGTCCCACGGAAGTTAACTAAGACTTTTCTATGTTATAATCGTATGTAATTTGGATCATTAACGCGTGTCTTAGAAGTTGACCGCAGTTGGTTGTAAAATAGCTTATTATTTACGTACTATTTGTGATTATATCAATCTTCTTTGAACGCTTGAAGACGTTAACTTCATTTTATAAGAAATTATTGGATTTTTCAAATTTCCCTTAGTGTTTGGTTAATTCATTGTCTTGCTACAGAGTGTAAATAATTTCGAAATATAAAACTATACTTTTAAGTTACTTATTTATTGAAACAAATGAGTCAAAATTGAATAATTCATTGTTTAATCGGCATTATTTTTAATATTTTCTACTGATTGATTGATCGATTGATTCAAAAAAATAAGTATTTGAATGAGAGTATCAAGCACTTTAAACTAACTTCAAATCGAAAAATTAAGAATTTTTAATAAGTTTTTTAAATATTTTTAATTCATATTTTTATTAGTTCATGTTAAATAACGCAACCCCGATTTTATATCATTTATTCTCTTAACACCAAAAATTTAAGCTGAATTGTTTGAAAATGTAGATGAAAGAAAGTCGCAGTTTAAAGGTACCAATAAGCTGCTCTCTTGATACAGAAGGGAAGCGGCTAAGAGGTAATTAAAACAATGGTTATAATAACGTCCTGAATCTGGTCTCATTTGTCCTTAACGCGGGAAATAATTAAAAATCAAGATTCAATCCGGACGTCATAATGGAGACCGAAGCTTTGTGGTCGGCCAGAATTAAACAATTGATGAAAGTTCGACCTCATTCTATTTGAATCAAACGATTCTTACCAAAACAAAAGTCAAAGATCTTGTCGATGAATATGTATAGTTGGAGTTTAAACTCGTCGCGAGACCTTCGATCAAAGTAGAAATGTTCTAAACCTCACGATGTACATTTTTTTACATCGTTATTAAGTACGAATAAAAAAAAATCTCATTTAAGGTTTTGACGTATTTCATCATTATCATCATTTTATCATCAAGTTATTATTTTTTGAAGTACTTTGGTATAAAACGCTTTTTTAATTAATGGGTAATGATTAATATGAATATGTACACAATGGATTATTATATATAATTTATTTGAAAAGTTAAATAAGAAACATAATTTTACGACTAAACGTTTACCTCTTCTGGGACCTTCAAATAGCAAGGAAAAAATTAAATTTTCAAATAAATGACGACGTTCGTGGCGTTGGGTTTAGAAACATCGCTCAAACCGGTAAAGTTAATAGGAAAAATTGAATTTAATTCCCAGTACGAGAAATATTATAGTAAAAAGAAGTTTTCAACGTGAACATTTTGAAGGGTTTTAAATGGTGGCTTTCAGAAATTACAAAATCTTAGGAAGTCTCAATAACCACGTATCCGCCTGTTTCTCCAGTAACCGATGGTCATCCCATGATGTGCGCGGCCTCGCTCCACGGCCGCGGCAATGCGAAGGAGTGCAACACGATCTCTTAACTGGCGGCATCGAACATTCGGTCGCGTCGTTAACGCGGCTCGGCGCGGAGGCGGATGCATTCCCACGGCTTCGAGAGGATGCGCCGGTCCCTCCGCGTTTCCGCTCGCCAAGGACAGGTGGAACGTTCCCCGCATACTGAGGAGCGCAGCGTGATCTCTCGGAGAGATTTCTTAAGTGCATTACGCTGTACTCGCGATCGTTTTTGTTACAATGTATATGCAACGACTCAGAAGAGTTATTGCATATGCATTGATGTAAACTGATGGATAACCATGTTGTGGCTGACCTCATAAGTATTCAGTGTGAAGTGTGTAAGGAAAACTAACCATCTTTTTATTAAATTTTAATGGACTTATCCTAATTTCTAAGTGCCGAGGAGGGAATTTTACTGTCTTCTAAAGCCGAAACCCTGTCTTCGGGAAAGAGTTTTGTCTGTCCTTTCCCAGCGGCTGTTCCGTCTAATAGCAACCGCAAGATTTATAATCCTTCTTACTGTCGGACATCTGAACTTCACCCCTGTCATGTCTACGATGACGGTCCGTCACTGTACGTTTCGAGGTGCAAATTTCTACCGCATCTAAACGTTGTAACGAAATCCCATCAGCGAGGTTTCCGAACAAATACAGTATTTTAGTACGATAGGCGGCAATGGTAGTGGATCAAATGTTTTCACCCTCTTTATATAAAAAAAATTCCAGTATTTCATTTTCGTTTCTATGTATTCATCAGAAATTAACGACAGACACAATTTAAAAGGACATGCCACTAGTCGGTCTAAATGTTACATGAGCATTGAGCTTATTAAGTTCTAATTACTAACATAATTTTATTGAAAAAAAAAAATTATTTACAAAACATTACAATGATCTAATATTGTAGCGTGCTTCTATGCTTTTCGAGTACAATTGTATACAGATTTCCAAGCGCCTAAAGTTACAGAAAAAAAAAAATGGGGATGTAATTGTAAAACTAAATATGTACGTGAATAAGGTGTGCTTATATTTTTGGTTAATACCATTTTTTTCCAGAGACACACAATACCGGTCGATCAGTGGGATTTTCCTATGAAATTATCATTTCATAATTACACGAACGCGTTTGATAGTCCATGTATTGGCCAGATCCACTATCGACATACGCTTTTTTTATACATTTTCCGATTATACCCGCCATTTCATACAAAGTTTCTTTTAATGGTGCGTCCCACAGAATGCTCCGTGGTATGCTCATATAACGTCAGTTGAACAAGTCTGCGTGAAAATAAATATCGATTAAATTACAATCGAAATTAAAAAAACGATAAACGACACAGTGTAGTTTCATTACGTACTCGCCTTTCAACCCTACACGGCAGGCTTCTACAATGTTGTAACGTGTGATTAATTCCGTTATTCAGGTCAGAACATTAATGTTTTTATACAGGCTTCTTTTCATTAAATATAACTGCGACTTCATTTCAAGATATATTTTTTGTACTAGTTTCTGAATCCGGAACAGATGTGAGAATTATGGAAATCTGAATACATTGATGTCAGACTTAGATTAGGAATTCAATGAAACTTGTTTAAAATGGCGTCGTATCATCACCAACTCGTGTATTATTGACGATGGCAACGTCAAGAGATATATATACATATCGAATGTTTAATTTTTCTGTGTTAAAATTAACGTGCATTGAAAGTAACAATAAATGTGCGAAAGAAACCTCCACAACTGGCAACAAATTCCATCACTTCAGACTAAAAAGTGATGTCGAAGAATCAAATAGCACCATGACGAATAAGACCACGCAAGCCAATTAACGAAACGAGTTATATTTTATTGTACTTTAAACAACTTCATTATAATAGGTATCTGCATATGTATTTCATTACGTCATATTGGTCATTTGATATAGTAGATAACTTACCTGTTTCCATAAGAATTCGATAAAAGAAAGTAGCGTGGAAAATAAGGAAATATCCAGCGATATAAGATAATTAAGTAAACTAACTTATATGTACCTTGCCCTAACTATGCATGATTCTTTGGATTTTTTTTCTACCTGTTGATGTAACACGGAATTTCGTTTTAAGTCATTTACCTAAAAAATGGTTAAACGACAGAGCCTAAAAAGAAAAACGTTTAGATAATAACACAGCTATCCAAAGTCAATATTACCATTCATAACGGTTCCTGCGTAAAAAAGTCGTTTTGTTACTTAAGACTTTTGTTTACTTGTAACTCTAATTCATTACTAGACTGTTTTGAAAGTAAATAAATATAGCTACAAGATTTTTATAAAGTCGAGGTTTACAAGTCAAGACAAAAAAGAGATTTTCTATACAAAGACATCCTCATATGAAAAGATTTGTCCAGAGATGTGAAATTGAATATTTAGTTTTCAGTATATATAAAGATTAGATAAACACTATCTACACATTTTTGGAAATCCTATAATAGTGTTTTTAAAATATTTAAAACAAAAATCTATAGCTAATTAAAAATTTGTATCTACTTTATCGTTCGGGAATTAAAAATAACTGTTTAAAATTGAAATTTAAAATTTTGACAAAATCTTATAGTTGCTGGGAGTCACTTTGAAAAGGTAACGCTTAACGTAACGTAGTCTAACTTCGGTCTGCCGCGCGCTAGAGAATAGTGCATAGCTTCAAATGTATTGCAAGTTATTGTATAAAATATAAATACGTATGTATGTAAACATGCGAGATTCTTTGATAATTAATTTTAAATATAATTCTATAAATAAATGTTTTAAATTGTTACTATGTGAATATTCACATTAAAATGATTTTACATTCAAAGTCGTTGTCACGTAAAACTTTCATACCGACTTTAGGCAACCAAATTTTTTCATAGTCGTTTCAGATAGAACCTTCTACATCACTAGATAGATTTCGTATTAGTAAAAATACTCGAAATATTAAATATAGTTCTTACCGACTGCCAATCTTCGTGTTGGTTCAACTGAGCGCGGCCGGCGCGTTGTGCGAGCTCGGCGCGACGCAGCTGTTCGCGGGCGCTCCGACCGAGTTCGGCGGGCCCGACTTTGATGAACTGCAGCGGATTGGCGGCCGGGCGGCCCGGCAGAACTGTGGCTGTGTGCGCGCGAGTCGCAAGGAAGTCCGTGCTATCGGTGGACAACTGTAAACAAAGTCATAAATGTCAGCGATTAAATATAAATTACTACAGATGTTATTGGTCGATGGACAATTTAGAACGCAATAATTTAATACTCAAGTTCTAGGAATCGGGTCAGTCTGAACAAACAAACTGCTGTCAGTTTCACTTCATTGTGACGAGTTGTGACAACGATTAAGTGGGAGACGCTAATTCAAATTTTGCTAAAGCATAGAAAGGCGTGGCCCACTGTTGGCCGAGGGCGCGCACACGTTTAAAATACGAGACGGCTGATATTGTTTTTGCATATGATGTAATGAGAGATAGTACACAGCGCGCGGCACCTGCTGAGAACGGAATGACGTAAGCGCAAAACAGACAATTGTCTGTGTTGTCGAATAATTAGATATAAATCGAAATATTCTCATTATAATCGATACTGTACACATAAAACAATGCGTTAATGTAAAAAATAAAAGTTTAAAGTTTTAATTTAAACGTAATAAATATTTGAAATTATCTTTTTTTAGACATTTTTTCGTTCATTTTTTCTTTTTAATGGAAATTACAATATTGATATTCTTCTTGTAAAATACTCAATAATGCTTTTAATAAGCTTGTTTTTCAATATTGATTTTATAGTCAAATGGTAGAAAGAATCGAGGAAAAATGAATGCTATCGCTATTAAATCTAAGATCTCTGAAATGAGTGATATGATTCCAGAGCCAAACAAATAGCTAGTTAAAAAAAAACACAATTATTAAATCAAGTAAACATTATCGCGAAATTATTAAATAATTAAACGGCAAGTAAGCATACAGAATTATCAAGAAGTTTTTAGTATTAACCATTTTCGGACGTTCGAGACGATTTTACGCCTATAGTAATAATATTATGACTGACGTAATACAAACCAACGACGTTACCTAACGTGACAGCCAACAAGATTCACGTCGTGACCGATCGATAGAGGCATTCCGAATACTGAATACAAGTGAAATTCAAAATCAACGTTCATTAGGTAACGTTCTCACATTTACGATGATCGTTCATTCATATTTTATAATAATTTCTTTAGGAACGAGAGAAAAAGTCGCATAAGTGCGAAGAGGACTAGCACGCTGAGGGTTCCGTAGACACTAATTATACCTACTGGCGAGACATTGATTTTAGAAAAGCCTAATATTTTTAAGGGTATTTAAAAAAAATGTTAGTCTACATTACAGTCCATACTCCAATTGCAAGTATAAATTTGTATAGATAATTTTTTTTTTTCCATTATAATAGCAACAGATAAATTTCCTTACTCTAAGTTAATGGGAAGTACCTTATAGGTTTTGATTTACTTGTAATTTCAAAACACAAACGACTGTATTTTTGATACGATAATGTTGACTTAGAACCTTTATTTTTTACAGCTTTAAGACACTATACACATAGTATTTCATGATAACTTCGACTAGATGCTTCCATGTATTTCTGAGAAAAAGGGTCTTGACAAATAGACACAGATGGTCAACGGAGTGATTTTATCGAGGTTTCTTTTTCCTTTACAATTAATTACGAAACCCTAAAAAATACAAATGGTCAAAGGCGAGAAGATATATTATTTTAAATGATCAATAAGTAATTTACATACATTTAGGCCGCATTATTGAGCCACATTTATATGAGTATCATAATTTACTTGACGATATAACAATATCGTGATACTTCCGCACGTATAGAAGAAATGGGAACACCTGTCTGTAACTTCAAAAGCAACTCTCGTTACGTGAAATTCGCTTTGACATCGTTTACTTCAAAACGAGAACGCGATCGTTTGCGTTCTCTCACGGCGGCGGCGGCAGCGGCGCAGGCGTCGCGGTCGTATCGCGGATCATTAAACTGACGTATCACAGCGAGCGGAACCGGATGCTGGCATCGTTGTCGTCGCGCTTTAAATGCATCTCGAGTCGAATTTTGACTTTAATGACGCAATTTACGGATTGACGTTTTGTGCTGTCGTTCGCGGAGCCAGACCGACGACCATTGTCGGCGCATCGGGTAACATATTCCCGTGTGAAATCATAAATTCACTTCTTACAAATGAAAATACACTAGCTGTTGGATACCAAATATTACGTGGACAAACAGTCGCATAAATTGTACAGGCCGTTATATGGAAATAAATAGTCGCATGTCTTTGTGGTACGTAAAGCAGGAACCGATTTCATATGGAGGTCTTGCCCGACATCCGACAAATGTAAACGGCGCCACAGGCGAAAACGTACGCATGCAAGATCCAGATTGATTTTTAGATGTGCGTGCTACGCTCGCAAATCACCGGACAACCTTGTCGTAGCCGACAAAAAAATTAATGTCGGATAAACTTACTCATTCTACAACAAAGTACACTGCTATAAGAGCACGCGACATGTTGTTGGGCCCAACACCAAACATCTGAGATCTAGTATGACAGAGCGCCGTCACGCGACCGTTTGACGTTTAATGTAGACGTTTCTTTTCTGTTCACTCGCTATTCGAAGTTTTATCTTGTGATGTGAAGTGATTTTAACGACTGCATTACAGATTTGCCATGAAATTCACAGCATTTATAAAAATTATATAAGCTTTTATACAAATGTAAAAATAGATTTATGTTTCATATTATTCATCCAGTTTTATGATATTAGGAATCACTATTATTTATCTCTTTTAAAAATATTTAAATATTTATTACGTACACACTTTTATTCACAAACATCTCCAATTTATTATGAAAAATATTTATTTTTATTATAATAAAGTATGTATCTATAAAATATATACTTAGTTTAAAAAATTCCTATATTAACTCAAAAAACTATGGAGTGTAATGTGTTACAATCATTAAACAATAATGAGTTTACAACATAAATGAAAGTTTTCTGATCATTCCAAAACTTTATTTAATCTTCATATTTTAGAGATTAAAAAAAAACTGATACTAAAAGTATGTAAACTAGAATACGAAACTCAAAAACAGTTTATAAAAATCAAAACTCGAGAAAAAGTTAAATAAAAAAAAGCATACATTGATTTTTTCAGTTCAAACCTGTACAGGAAATAAAGCTGCCATGTCAACACTCTCAATAACGATGACGGTTTGTTTTAGTTCAATTCAAACAATTCAAAACCAAAATGTATTATATTAGTTAAAATACCTATTTGTTCTTTGGATGAATTTTGTAAGTTCTTATTTATGAAAACGTACATAAAGACAACGCACTTTTTTACAATAATAAAAGAAACTTATCAAATAATATCCAATCAAAGTAAAAAATATACAATATAATTAGGGGACAATTAAAACTCTTCCAATGATACTTTATTTGTCAAATTATGAGGATTGTTTACAAGCTATGAGGGAACAAATGAATATACATACAAACGTTTTGATTTTCACCAGTATGTATATATGTATGTATGTAGGATACATATATGCTAATCAAAATCATAACCCTCTTTTTGTTTCGCCATAGTGGAGGCATTTTTTTATTTTATGAATTTACGTCTTCTAGAGAGCGCCATATTCAATTTAATATGACATTACATAGCCTTATAATTCAACAGATTCCAGTTCAATATCCACTAAAATTCTATATTTTGCCGCTGTCGCCGCCTTAAGTTGTTTGTACGATTAAGTCAGTAAATAATCGCTACGGAGGCGGGCGTTACTCAAAAAGCTGTATTAATATGTTTATGAAATGCTTGAGAAGAAAATTTACATAAGTTATAATTTGCGTATGATTTGCATGATTCATTTGTTGACCGAAGAAAATACCAATGAATTGTTTTGAAATAATGGGTCACGTAATTTTATGTTAATGCACTTAGGTCGCTTTTTGATATCGAATGTGACGTGAACAGCTTTTATTGCAAAACAAAAAGCTCATTATCCTTTTAATAATTAAGAACATATCAAAATCAGTGTATAATTTATAATAAGTACTCATATGAATTCCAAAATTGGAGAAATTTTTCCATTCGAGATCAGTATATAGTCAGTAATAATATTCACTCAAGTTCAAAATCATTCTTACACTAGTATTTATTTAATATGATAAACTTAAAACAAATACAAACTATCAATACTTCAAAGGTTCCGTAGCTACGGGGAAAAAAAACTCTTATACATCCGTCTTGTCCGTTCATATTTTACAACATCACAAGTCATTTCTTTTATCGATTCTGATCAAATTATACAAGCAGGTGTCATATATTAACTACTATAAGATTATATAAAATAATTATAAAAAAAGAGGATTAGCTTCTATATATAAAGTTGAAGGATAATTTATTTTTTTTTACACTGAAAGTTCACCCTCGCGATTACGTCACCCGAATCGAGATTCAGTGCGACAAAAATTTGCAGACGAGAGATTAACATTTTCAAATTTATCATACGCACAACCCGTTTGATTTAAACTCGTGCGATTGCGGATTTCACGCCATCTCCTTCGGAACCCCAGGGAACCCTAGATGCGGGAGTGGAAATACCACTTTGGTCGTTTTCCTTCTAACAGAGTTCGTTTGAACGCAGACGATGCCTCTTACATCCGATCGTTATAAGTACATACATACCCGACACAGAACACTCTACTGTTCCGACGTCGACGGTCGAGACTTACGAAAACCAATTAGTTTCACGAGAAAGATTCTTTGTAACCTCCGACTCGGCGTAGATGTGAAATTTCGCGATGGCGGCTCGCGTTTCGACACGCGCGCCGCCGTATCGTACCGATGAAACAGCGCCGTTCGTATGCGATTCGGAAAACCCTTCGTGACGACAGCGCAATATAAAACTAAAATAGGCTGTTTGGCGGCAGACGAGTGTGTGTGCGAGCTTTTGAAGTGACAGTTACACGTTCGTTAATAATTTTCTAAAATAAGTCACCACCGCCACGTGTAGACGACGCTAGGGCGATTATTATTCAAAAATGCATTTTCAGTTGCAAGCGTTTCCAATTTCAGTTCATCAGTTCACCAGTTCAGTTCGGTTCAAAAACTAATTAAAAATGGCGATTCTATCTGAAACAGCTATACGTCGGTTTCGGCTGGAAAAAACACGTTGACGTAAATGCAATATTGTTTGTGTCAGATTATAATTAAACACAAAAACATATACATATTTAAAAAAAGTGTATATGTATTAGATGAATTATCTGGTACCAATAGTGCAAGCCTCGTTGCTTAATTTGGGATCAGATGGTGTTGTTTATATATGTCCGGAAATATTACTATTATTATTATTAAAAAGGAAAAATAATACAAACTATACATATATAAAAATACAAAAGGTATACCTATACCCTCCCGCAATTTTTTTGTGTTGGCTTGAAGGGCTTGACCCTCTGTCCTCCACGCTCGTTCAGTGCGGGTTGAGAGAGGTTAACGATCATTGCCACCGCTGTGATAGCAGCGCTATTTAAAGCATGGAGCGCGTTATTTATTTCGACTTGAATCACAATCTCACCGGTCAATTAGCTAGTGATCAGGATCGAACCTGGCACTTCCTGGTTTCAAGATCTTAACCAACGAGCCACCGCCGCTCACCGACAAGCGCCGCGGTATGCTTTTCTTTGAGTAAATTAATACAAGAAGCACATAGTGCAAGTAATTAAGGCCTCTTTATAAGATAAACGGTACGTCTTTTACGGCCCACGCTCGGTGTGACGCTGACGATTTTAATCTGCTTCATGCTCTGCTTCAAATATGGTATATCGACCTTGATCTTGAGAACAATAAGCAACTTTATGCTAATTCGTAGAACGGTTAATTTGCTGAATTAAGCTTTCCATTAAAATAACTATACGAATGCATTATTATAGAGAATTTAAATGTACATATAGATGCACTATTCAAAAAATAAATGAATATGTATTGTTAAATGTTAAAAAAATCTGGGTAACGATTCACCAAGCTGATAAAGGCTGGTGTCAAAGCTTCCCAAATTGTTTTCAGCAACAATGTTTCAGGTTTTCTGTCCTCGAAGATATTTCATTGCACCGTGTTAATTTACGAAAATTTTCAATGTTCCCTTTACTTTATTGAATCTTAGACAAACGATGTTCAATTATTGTTTTAATTTGTAACATCGCATACTGTAACTAATGTAATTCAATACATTTTAGAAAATCACGAAATCAACCACTACAGCTATAATAAAAAAGATAATTATTTCATACACGACTATTCCTTCATATCAATTTCCCTTGTCGATTATCTTAATTTATGCGCGTCGCGGCATTCCGCTCTAGCAGTGAAAGGCGAGCAAAAACGCAACGGCGACGTATCGCCGCGGCGAGACGACTGCGTTGCGATATCGCAGCGGCGATGCTCACAAACAAATCGCCCGAGGGTCACGAGACAGCTGTCGGCGGACACTTTCGCTGTCAACGCCGATCGCGGGCCGGCTATGGACGCCCCCGGCTCAGGGTTGGGGCGAACAATAGATTTGCACGCAATTAAATGCGCGTTCAGTATCGCTCCATCTGTTCGGTGTTCCAGATCTATGGTTCTGCATTGTTTATGACCCACTGTCATACTTCCTCTTAGGAAATTTATGATAAGATTGTTGCTCACGCGCGACGACTGAGATTTAATAGACAATAGATTCACCGTTATATTCTTATGTCTGTCGCGTTAAATATAAATCGGACGGATTTGTAACGTGGTTCATAAATTATTTAATTGAGATTTAATTATAAAAAATTTGGTTGCCTGTAAAGTCGGTATACGGGCGAAAGTTTTACGTGACAACGACTTTGAATGGTAAAATCATTTTAATGTGAATATTCATTCGTATAGTAGGAAGAAGGATGAAATAATAGTAACAATTTAAAACATTTATTTATACAAAGAATTATATTTAAAACATTAATTTATACAAAGAATCTCGCACTGAATTTCATATTAACAAAATTTTATTTTTACCTTTACACATACATACGTATTTATACAAATATACATACAATAACTTGCAATACATTTTGAAGCTATGCACTAATTCTCTAGTGCTGCGCGCGCGGCAGACCGATCATAAGTTGAGTGGGAGAGACGCAAGGCATTCGGCGGGCCTCTCGTTCGGTGACTCATCGTTACGTTACCGAGCGTTACACTTTTTCAAAGTGACTCCCAGCCGCAACCTAATTTAAGACGTTGTCACGTCAAAAACCGATATTGTTAATTGTCATTCACAATTAAGAATTTTCTAATAAAACTTTCACAATAAATTTTCAAACTTATATCTATATTATTTGGACTTAACACGATACTATAATCAAAGAAAAATTAATCAATAAGAAATAAATCTAATGTAAAGGTTAGATGATTATTAAAAGTGTATTTGCAGAATTTTGTCTTGTAGAACCAACTGCTAATTTACATGCACTACAACTGACAATCCGAAATTTGATTTCTAAACACAAATACCAAGGGAACACCGAATGTTGAACTCCACGTCAAAATTATAGACAACGGAAAATACGAAGTTACCTTGAAGTACTAACGAATACGTTAAAGAAGCGTTCGAACTTGGCCGTCGACCGAATGAATGTCCCTAAGAAACGTGGAAATGGAAAGTTCTAGGAATCCGTAGAGGGCGGGACGCAGCGCCCGCGGCGTCGGCCGGCAGCTGCAACACCGCCGTAAAATTAGACTGCAGTCAGCGGCCGCTCCAAATAACCCTTCGGAATGACGTTTATATTTAGGCACCCCCGAGTTAGTTCACCGTTCGACACTGTTCGTCACGCGCTCGGGCTATTTCCGAATCAGATTCTTTTTCGGCTGTGCGCCGGCGCACCGCCCCCGCCGACTGCGCCTGTGCAACACGACACACGCGCGCGGGTGCTTCGCCGAGGCGAGAGACTGGCTTTCGCGGTTTTTCTCATGTCTCCGCTACCGGCACGGGGAGAGGGAAAGTAATGTTAGTTTTGATTTTAATTAATGCGGAATATTTTCATATGCCATTCAGAGCGGGAGGCAGATGTTAATTAAGCCTAATGAGAGTTAATCCTAATAATAAAACGTAAATATGGATCGACTCTAATGAAGACCACGGTGAATGTGTAATGCGTTGAATACAATTTTATGTGAAAATTATACAAATGATTGTGTCAAAATGAGTCAATTTGATATTCTTTCGTTACGACATGAACAGCAGATACATCTTCATCCGCAAAAATAGCCTTTATCCTCTTTAATAAACATTTTCTACATTTGTACAAAAACCGAAAAAATGAGGAACATATCGAAATTGCGAGTATATAATATAGGCAAGAGTTTACGCAACGCTTACTAGGATTACAGTTTACAGATTCAAAAAACTATAGGGAGATCAACAATTAACAGACATACATCTTTTTGAAAACAAACACCTAGAACATAACATGCATAAAATATTTTCTGTTAATAAAAATAATTTCAGTTTATCTTGGAAGTTCCGCTGACAAAGGGCAGTCGTTATATATTTTATCGCATACGAAAGTCTCCAACGTAAGCGAAAATCTAATGAAAACTAAAACAATAATACAAAAAAATTAATCCTTAAAGCGAACTTTAGAGAATTCTTAGTCATATAGTACAAAAAGAAAAAAGGTTCGAGTCAAGTCCTTAAGTCTCCGTCATGTACCTAGTCAGAGAAATGTCGCGTTTTTTCGAGCTGTATTCAAATTACGGAGTGTAGCGTTCAGCGCTTTTTAAACTCGCAGGTGGCGACACCAACGCTCATACGCCGGGACGCCAGCTGATCTTGTAACTGACAGTTTTTGTACTCAGTCAGTGTGCTCATACATTATTATATTTGAAGTAAAACCTAAGTTCCTATTACTATATGTTTTTACATAAGTTTTAATATTATCTTTCTATTAGCAAAAAGTGATTTAAAACTATATTAATTATGAATTACTATGTTAACACTAGAGTGTGAGAGCGGTCTTGGGATATACTTCGGTTAGTCACCGAGGGGGATGGCGGTAAAAATTGTAAAATATTGGTCACGCGGTATAGGCATGTTCCCAAAGGAGTATTGCATTAATGCGCTCGTCCTTTGTGTTTGTCGTTGCAATTTTCGAGTTAGCTCCTATCACAAACGAGCATGGAGAAGAAATAATAAGAGCAGAACAACAGTAACATGGAATATGCAGACAGACACACAAATAGACACTGACGTCTCAATATAAAGCACACTGCTGCCTTTTTAAAGGTGGTTAATTCTAAAAATAGCATTTTGAAAAAAAAAAAGTCTGAATCAAATGTAATGGGATAAACATTTTCTAGTTATACTTGTAATTATTTAACACGAGCACGAGTGACAAACGGCAAATTTTGTAGGCTTTTGTCCGTATACAGGTTGTAAAATCTCGCAACGACAAGACCACACATGCCATCAGCTGATGGTGAGATCGCGTGCTCGTAGGCCGCAGGTTGGGGGTTATCGTGTTAAGTCAACCGCACACTATCCAGTTTTACGTGTACCGATGTGGTCGGCTATACTAGAAAAACTGGTTTGTTTATACCTTCATGAGAAAGCTGACAGTGTCATTGTCGGCGAATGAAGCGGTTACACCTTGATTAATCGACATTTTTTTTGTGTTTATTTGATTCAAAGCCAAGTGAAATTCTTGTAAGCTTTAATCGCCAGCGAGTTTGCAATGGTCGTATATAGCTCTATGAAGTATTTCTTGGATGTTATGCGGTGATAGCTTCATTTTGTGAAAGAAATATCAATGCAAATTAATCTAAAATCAAAATTGAGAGCGATTTGTGCGCGTACGACGCTGCTAAATTAATGACATTTGGCTATTACAAATCGGGCACTTAACCGTGGTTTAAAAAACAGCTTTTCAATTTATCTTTTGAATTGATATTGTTGATGTCTCTAGTACTAGATTAGATACTCCATACGAAATGTAACAAAATGGCGTCAAGCCATCGATGAGTGCATTGGTAGTGATATGAGACTAAAATATTGAAAATAAACATCTCTCTGCGTTCAAAGCGACGTGCACTTTATATTATACAGTACAACGCACGAAACTCTGCCGCTCTGAATTGCCTGTGAATGATGTAATGCGCAGGTTCAACGCTACCCGATCCTTCCTTATTCTCCCCTGCATGCCAATTTTATGCCATTATGACGCTTTCGTGACTAACTTCACAACAGCAGAATTTCGTGCCTTGTACATAATAATACGCGATGGACGAACAATTGTACTACTTGCCACGAGATGGTATCGTGTAAATCTATTAAAAGAATTCTGAAAAGAAAAAAAAATCCGAAGAGATATCCCGTTTCTCAGACGTTCGCCACCTTTTTTCTTTTCGTCCTTACCACATTCCCCGCATTTCTCAATCTATTATTCGTTATGATGAGATAGACATCTTCATTACGAAACTTCCATTTATACCCATTTTTTAAGTAAATGCGTAAAACAAAAATGTAATACACAATCCTAATGCCATTACTATTACAGCGGAAACGAGTTTGTTTATTTTGTTTTTTTTTCCATACTTTAACGAACTATCAAATTGGGAGTGAAATTTGGAACGGATATACTACATGTTACGAAAAAGCAAATAGAAATGAACTGTCTACGAGATGGCATCATGACAAAGTCGAAGCTCCTGAGTTATTTCTTCACTCGAAACATGTTGATCTATGCTGTTTTCACTAAAAGCAAATGATAGATATTTATACATTTGACCCTGTGTCATAACCATGTGGCCCTGCTCTCGATTTCAATTGGTTTCTGTTATATCAGAAACCAATTGAAAAAAGTGAGAGCTGAATTGTTCTCGGAAACGAAAAGCCATATCGAGACCGGGGCTGATAACGAGGTCGTGAGAGAGGCTAGTGTAAAGAAATTAATTTTATAGATCTTTGTAAAATTGTATTTACATCACGGTGGCGAAGTCGAATAACAAAATTAGTTATGTATGAGTTTGTGCATATACAAATAAGACAGAAAGAGACTTCACATATACAGAGTTTTTACATATATTCTTGTACAAAATTACATAATTAAATTTGTCTTAAATTATTAATGTTCATGTTAAGTAAATATTATGAGAACGTCCGATGACAGACTATCAATCGAACTCTGAAAGAGGAATACACCTCCTAAACGCGTCGCATTCAACCGTGTACTTACAAGTTAAACTGTGAAAAGAAAGCGCTAAGACATATTCGGGTTTGTTGTTAGAGTTATGTCAAACAGGTGGCTCCGACCAGCGATAATGAGAGTTAACGTCCACTGTTCACATAATTAACTGCAAGGCGATTCTTTTTTTTGTAGATTCGTTACATTGTTACGTGTACACGTCGAAAGATAAATAAATAAAAGGAACGTTTTTCGCACGAGCTCAGTACAATGCAGACCGCGTGACGGCTAGAGTTGCGCGAGCGCATGTCGTGTACGGACTTTCTCCGAAAACGTGACGTGTATTGACCACGACGTGTCGCTACGCTGGGGCTATAAACGTAATGCGCGAGAGAGATTGCCGTAATGGGATATTTTAGGAACATAAAAAAGGCAAGTGCGACTTTCGTGTGGTATTGACAGCTTACGGAAAATAAAAATTCAGAGGACACAACAATAATAATAAAATGATTCACATTTTTATTGGGCCTGAATTTTTCAATTCATTTTATCGTTGATGGCATAATTTAACATATATTCCTATGTAACGATTTAAATTTAATTGAGCCAGTCCAATAAGTTGAAATAAATCACGAAAATATAAATAGAGTATGTTATAACTTTGGTGTAGTCATTTAAACTTGGAATTTAATATTAACTTTCCTATTTATTTCATTCATTTAATAAAATTAAATACTACGTAAACATTTTTATTGCTATTTTTCCATATAATAGTATATTTCTTTTCTACATGCCAGAATTATTATTAAAACCAGCATTGAACATTTATATCGCATGTATGTTTACAATCGAACAAGACGCACACAAAAAAAAAAACCAGAAAAACCAAACTAAGCGGTTAGAATCTATAAAATCCTGTAACATCTAACGATAAAACTAGTCCGAAATATACTTAAAGAATTCTCTCAAAGGGGCGCATTAATCAAGCCGTGAAACCTTTTACTGTTTAAAAACATACGGATGGACGGACGTTAAAATGGACATTGATTAGTCGTAATTAAGACGAGATCAGTCGAGTCACGGGCGTTTTAGTGACGCAGCGTCCAGCGACGTCGGTTGATGTCGGCCGAAAGAGAATCAATGACGGACGGTCGTGACGGGCCAAAGTTAGAACGGTTAGACTGGGGCGACAAAATGTTAATGCAAATAGACCAACTTCAGAATTTAGTGAAAAAAATTCCTTTCCTTATTTATATTTGCGTATCTACTCTATCGAGACATAGTTAAGGGTGTTTGTGCCCTTCGGAGTGGAAGGTATCAGGTTTAAAAAAAATAAGTTTTTAACTTAAGTCCAACTATTCATTCCATGTATCGGAGTATAGCTTAAACCGTCAGTGCTGGCCCTTGTTAGTGTAATGGCAACGACGGTCGTTAGCGGCCCCTGACCTGCACTGATCAGCGAGGTCTTAGGTTCCAAGCAATCCGCTAAGAAAAAAAAAGATATTCGAAGAATGATCTTCAGCGGTGGGTTGATTACAACCTTATACGACAATTGTAATCAAAATCGAGCACCTCTTTGGACAACATTACTTTGTTGTTATAATTATGACATTTATTAACTAGACGACTTCCATTTTAAGGTAAATGCATGAACTACAAGACAATCTATTGTAAAACAATTTAATAAAACACTGAACCTTTATTTGATCATGATCCACGTGAGAAACTATAAGTGAACTCAAAGGACATCAAACTGTAGTAACAAAATTGAAATAAATGTGCACAGAGATTTTGGTAGTACTTATAAAATTCTTGGATTTTGAATGTAGATGACAAAAAAAAAATACAAAATACTGGTTAATACCCATTTTGAAGGTTTTTGATAACACAGCGCACGCATTAAAAAGCGGAAATATGTAAAGGCTCAGTAAGGAAAACAAGTAGGTACTTATGATTAAATTTACAATATGTGTAACATTTCAATGACGTAAGTTAAATATGTGATAAGTAACCTTATTAAATTAATCAATCAAATTAAATTTTATTTATAAATGTATAGAACAGAAGACTAAACTTGATTCTTTTTTATTTATGATGAGACCGAAGGACTGATGAATAAATATTTTAACATCACATACGTCATAGATGATGTAACGTATCAAATTTATGAAACAACGTGTCGTCGGCAGTGAGACATTTACAAATATGATTAATTTTAATGGAAGCTGTAGATTTCATAACTGCAAAGAAAAATTGCACAATGCAGTAAAATGTATGACCCCAGACCATCCCATCCCGCGCGTGTCGCGCATATTCTGCGTTAAAAATATGTGCATATATTTAACGCAGTATGTAGAATTTGATTAGTGGTATGATGTGTTGTGCAACGTGATGACCTTTTTATTATTCGTATAATATCGCAAACTTGAGGTTCATTTTATTACAAATGTGTTCATTCATAACTGACTGAATAAAAGCAGAGAGATTTCATTACTTCCGTTTTTGTTCTGTGTGCTTTTACGTATGTAACAAAAACGTCTATAAAAGCGTAGAACCGCCTGGTCTGTACAATAAAAATATATATGCTACGTATGGATTGTGAATACGGAATGCGACAGTATATATATATTATAGTGTTATTATATATATAGTGTTATTATATATATATAATAACACTATTTTTAAATACTTTTTTAGTTTAAGCTAACAAATCAACGAAAGAATTAAGAGGAATTTTCATGGGATTTTCAAAAATAATTTGAGAGTAGCTTGGGGTAAATGCAGATTTTATATCTTTAAATTGGCTTCAGGAAAATTTGTTTTAAAAATAAATTTAAATGAAATGAAAATTGATTTTTAAAATTAATTTTACGTGTATGAAGTTGCGGGCATACCTAGTACATTTTGGATAGTCATGTTATTTTTTATTATCAAAAACGTAAATTGTAACTTTTGTTTTTACTCACAAATTTTTTGTCACAAAAATTACGCATTTTTTTACTCAAAAAACTATAAAATGTGGATTATTGACAATTTATCATATTTTAATAGCATCGATGGACCTGCAGCTATTTTTTATTTAATAGACAGGCGCAGTCATGAGTTGTTGTCCCGAAATGCACAACTTGACCGCAACGTGACCTTAGGGGCCAGTTCGCCCACATGCGGTGACGTCACAAGACCACCGTTGTGTAATGGACCAGCTTCGCTCAGGTACGGTTAGGAAATAGATGTTAACGGAATACTATTAATTTAATCATCAATTTACATTTTTATTCATTAGCTTTCGTCAGGCATCCGCTGGAGTATTCCATTAATGAGGATTGGATTCGAATTTTCATAAAATAGCAATATTATTTGCAATGCAAATAGGGTAATAGACTTGTAAATATTATTGTGATTAGTATGAAAGTACTAATTTGAGATTTTCTTAATTCAATTTTTACAAGAACCTCTAAAATAATAGATACAATTTTATATTGCCGAAAAAAACATATTTTTTCAGAATCTCTGATCTATGAATGAGATTTCGAAACCTCATGTATAACAATAAATTTTATTGTAATCACATTAAATATATATATAAAATGATAATAATATAATCGGACTCCTCGTTTCAATAAAATTCATTAAAACGTTCACCGCTTTCACGTATTCACATAACTTAAGACGACCCATCCGGCCCATCACGGGCCCACGCGCCGACTGATAGACGCAGTGACACGGACCGAGCTCGTGACCGACAGGCCGCGAGGTTGACGCGCCTCTCGTATGTACACTCCCACACATGTTCGGTAAAAAAACTACAAGCAAACATACACACACACGCACACACACACGAAGTACAAGTATGGCGGTGAGGTTATAATATACGTTTACAAACAACGAAATAAAAACTTTTATAAAATGACTCCTCTTTTTAAATCGGCGACATTATTATTGCGTCAGGTTTTAATAACCACACTGACGGCCCGACTCTGCCATTAACGTTCTCTTGAGCATCCGCGCTGGTCCAACGCGATTTGAGAGCTGCCGATGAGTGTTGTGACCGATGTGCGGCATTTAAAACTCAATATAGCCTTCAAAAGACGGAGCGAGTGGTTTAATTAAATTAGTTGTAAACTCATTAAATTATAGCCTCTGCAATATCAAATAAGTGCAAGAACATATAGAACGCATTAGGCGAGTGAGCGGGCGTCATATTGACGTATATAATTATTATAATGCAAACTTTGAACTAAAATGATATAAAAGATAATAAAAACGTGGTAACCGTGAGTCAGTTTGTCGCCATGGACCCCGAATGAATGAAAGAACTTTTTTCCGCAATTGTCGGTGATCGAGGCGTATTCGCACTTGTTCTAACCGTTTCGCAGTGATGGTTGCCGTTACATATTCTTACTGTAATTTTCTTTTACGAGTTCTAATTAAGGGATAAAATAAATATATATATAAGCGAGTGATTTTTTTTCTCTTGTAAACGTCTTTGCTAACGACAGCCGAATATTACGGGTTTTTTTGGCAGGAGATAGGCGACAGATCAAAGAAATTGAGAATGATACAAAAGTATATTTTTGTTGTAGCTACATATATACAACATATATAAATAACGTTGACGCGATTCGATCGACCCAACTGCATCATTTGGTGGAAGGGGAGATTCAAATCATGGCATTTTACGTTTGTAAAGCTGTCGCGTTTATCCTGTTGTATTTAGTCTTAACGCCTTGCTTGCTGAAAGATGGCAGAAAATACTGCAGTTTCATTAGATTATGCAGGTCGAATGTGTATTTTTAAATAACACGATCTCGGTCGAGTCCATTAGTATCGTGGATAAAGACTGGTAAGTTAAATAAAACGACCGTTAGGGACGCCACACAAATTATAGTTGACAAAATGAAACGCGATACGATGAATTAATTAACCATTAAAAATGAGGCAACCATTCATGTTTGTCTGTCATAAATTAGGTGACGACCCTCTCGTGAGTAAATTTAATATTTTTGTTTCACTACGGCGTAAAAACACGTAATAAATGTGATATAATAATATCATTATTTATTTTCATTAAATCGTATAAAAATAGCAACTATCACAACGACATCCTACTACAAATGTGGATTTCATAATTAAAAGTTTTGGTTATCGATTTCATGAAAATTCTGTGCATGTTCAAAACAAGTGACAAACTATTCTGTCCCTACTTTATATTTGTATTAATTAAGCAAAAAAAAAAAATTAAGTATGACCAATAAGAAAATAAATTAAAAGCTAATTACACATTAGCTTTAAGTGATGTGAAAGTATAACAAAGATTATACTTAGACTAAGGACAAATGATAAAAATAAAAAAAATAAATAAATAGTTGTTTCTAAATTAAATTGTTATTTAATATTTATTTATATTTGGAACTAAAGATTCTTTTATTTTTGAAGATTTGGAAATTATATGAAAAAAAAATAAGGGTTTGATTTTTCTTCGGACATTTTTTTCCCATTTTTTCATTACAAATATAATCATGTGGTTTAGAAATCCATAGTGATTCGTAATGTTTAGAAACGAATTATAAAACATTACTAATAAAATTTCTTATATTACATAGACAAGTATTAACAGACTACTTGACTATGTAATATAACAATATAAAGATTTAACAGACCTTAATTTATGCACATTGAATGAGAAAATTAAAAAAAAAAGAAAACAATGTTTGTTAAGTAATTATAAAAATTGCAGCATTTCAAGAGGCATTTTTTTATTATAGTTTGAAAATTATATTTTATTGTTTATCAATTACGTAAAGTTTGCTATTTTTATTACATATAATTAAAGTTATGGTTGTACTAAATTTTGCTTTTTTTACTGCAATGATTCATGTATTTCTTTGGTTTATTTTCTATTTGGCAACCGGATCATAAAATTTACATTTATCTTCTCGTTAGTAGGTATCTTTATGATTCACAAGGCAGCGATTCTGGTAATTCATTTTGTTTTAATTTATTAACAAAAAAAAAAAAAAAAATGAAAATTAGTATATTTTTTAGCAATGTTTATCCTACAACATTTCATTTAATTATTTTAGGTTTTAAATACTACGTCAGTAAAAATTCTAGATATTTCAAATAATTTACGATCAATAAGGTCTGATATACGAAGATAAATGACATATTAACAGTATTTTTGCATTTTATTTTCTGTTTTATAGATTTTAGTATATATTTTAGTATTATAAGATACTACTTTCTATTTAACAAGTTTACTTTGATGATGCTGAATTACGTATGTAGTAGTAATTTATGCTTTAGAATTAAGATTTATTATTAGATGAATTGACAAAAATCCTAAACGGGTAACATCGTATATATTAAAAGTATTAGGCATTGATACTTCAAGATGCCTCGTAATTTCCCAATCGGTGCCCAGTCAAGCTGAACCCCCACTTTACCGAAGTTAGATCTATTTAATCGGACAATTTGTCCTAAGTACTCTGTATTCGTCAACGAATTCGATTGGAGATTTCGTAATTATGACCAGTTTTTTTTTTTTTGTAGTACTTTGAGTATGCGAGTCACCAGAGAGTAGGTGAGCAACGCTGCAGATGGACACTAGCAACCCCAAAAGGATTTTCCAGTGCATTAACGGCCTATTAGGAAATGGAGAATGGAGTACGTTGAAGGAGCAGAGGGAGTGAGCCACCGGAATTCTCGCTCACTGGACGAAATCAAACGGCAGAAGTTGCTACTTCACATCTGTAACCTGTGATAGTGTGGTATTGCACAGGACGAGTAGCCTATTTTTATGTAGTTGGTAAGTTGTCCACAGCAATATGGCTCTACCACGAAATTCAATCTAATTTTTTACACTGTAGATTTATAGTAAACATTTTTATATATTTATTATGTATCTAGATTTGATTATCGTATATTTCTTTTCGATTTGAAAATGTCTATTCTGACAATTCTTTGAAATCGAAAAGTAACTATGTAATGTTTAGAATTAGGATACAATAAATTTTAAACCATCACAAAAATGCGAATTTCAACTAGAATGAAAAACTGGTTTTTGCCACATACTTCGAAATGTGGCAAATACCACATGTCGAACTAATAAGCTATGAAAATTATTGATTTCAAGGCACTTATTCACCTTTAGCTATTAAGGACAATTGAATTCATTTATAATAAATACAGAGAAAATTAAACCACCTAATGTTATTTTACTGATTAATTAATATATATATATATATATGAGTAAGCCTAAGTATGTTATGTCAACAGTTTTTAAGGCTCGAATCATAAAACCGACATCAACTTTGTAGGTATACATAGTTCTCAAAAAATTATGAAGTCATGTTTGCACGTTTGTGGACGTGCATGATAAAACATAGATGACCCCGATCCTCTTTCATATTCATCATCGTCATTGTCTAGTAATTTAGGCTTCACCTAGATTTTAGTTTACTCGTTAATTTAACACTAAATGGTTAGATTACTTGTGAATTATTGTTACACATATCAAATTTAGATTTGAATATGGTCACGATGTATATAACTATAAATTATAATGAATTATATAATTTACTGTATTCAGTACTGATTGCAAGTGTATGCACATAGAGCTGCAATGCTCTTTGGTAATGTTATATATAACAATATTGCAGAGCGGATGCGATGTCAAGTAAGTATGCAGTTAGATGATAATGTTCTTTACTAGTCATTTGCTTTGTCCACGCTTTAGTAGTACCACTTGAGAACTTTATGTTAAATTACGTATTTTACTTTAATAATCCCTAATACCATGAAAAAGTTCATTCCTTACTTCGGATTTATTTAGTCAATTTTTTCTCATCAGGTACAATTGATATTGCTAAAACCCAATAAGCAATATTTATAAGGCGTATTTGAATTATATTAATATCAACATTAGCTTTTGACTGCGGCTTATCCCATTTGGAAAAACAAATTATTTTAGAGTCAAAATAGTCTGATCTGTTCTCGAAATGAAACATGACATGTGGATTAACATTGTGACAAGATTTTCTTATCTAATCTACTTTGGCGTAATAAACATAAAATCGTGCGCACAGCATAGAAACTAAACAGTTTACTTTATAATCTACATCAAAACTTCCTGAAAATAACGTGAGCCATTCATTAGCTTAACCAAGATTGAAGTCGACATTTTAACATGAGTGTATTTTATATTAAATTCTAAGATATTTAAGTCATTTTTATGTAATTAAGTATATATATTAAGGCTATACACCCACTACTTATTTTTGATTAGGCTTTTTCAGCCATAACCCCGTTACATTTATATGAAAATTATTTTAAATTTACGACAAATCAGATTAATAGAGGTACAATACAAAATTGTATTTTTGTAATACATACATACGAAAAAAATCTGCAATGAAATATAAATAAACGTACCAAACCGAGCTATTGCTAATATAATTTCAAAATAAATCGTTGAAATCAACTAAACACGCAGAATGCAACCAACATATTTCCGAACGCCACACACGTCCAAGACTATCCAATCTATGATGTGGTCACTTTTTATACCCGCTGCACATATCGTGTGTACACAACTGTAATAAAACAAACGCATGCAACGCCCTCTGCAAGTAAAACATTTGCTCTGTACACAAAGCGGAATCTCGATCGGTTGAGTTTGTTTGATGCTAAAGAGAGACTTCCGGCGCGGCCGTTGAACTTGTGACGTCACGCAGGTAGCCTAAGGCTATAGCGTAGATAGAGTTGTACATGTTTATTATCCTCTTCTAGGAATGTATATTAGCAGACAACGCACGTGAACGCACCGTCCGTTATGGTTGTAAAGGACACGTTTAGAAAATCTATACTAATATATAATATTGAAAAGTTTGTTTTGTACGTTTGAACGGACTAATTTCAAGAATCATCATTCATATTTGAAAAAAAAAATCGCTTTTTGCATAAATATATAAACTATTGAGGAAGGTTTATTTTTTATACGTAACTTTCAAGCTGGAGAAGCTTTCTGTAGTTAGTTTTTTTTTAAGCGTTTAGTACTTTTGTTTATCCACATAATTTTGGGGTGGCATGTAATTAAGAAGATGAAATTGATTGATACATCATATGTATGAAATAAGTATGTACTATAATTCAAATTTAACGTGGGTAAAACCACGGGACACAGCTAGTGTAAAATACATTCTCAAGTATTATTATGCAAAATGTCTCAAAACGAAATTTAAAATTTTTACTTGAATCTTTGTCGGTTTGTCCATCTGTCCGGAGCTATGGATTTACAAAAATGTATTTTTTATACATTCTTAATCTTTATTTCCTATTTTATTCGTTATGTTTATACATGCGACAATTTGACTAAGTTCTCTATTCCTATCGATTTTAAGAAGTGGGACATTTAAAAAAAATGTAATTAGTTACAAAATTATTATATATACATAAAAGAAATAAAAAACATAATATATGAATTGCTATTAACATTCTAAGTAAATACAAACAACATTACAAACTAACTTCAATAATAATAAACTTAAGAATTAGGTATTCGTCATCTAAAATTCGCTTCAAAATTTCAAACGAAAACTGTATTCTTTTAAATCTATGAGAAAATAGTAATACATATAATAAAAAATCAATGTCATATACATAAAGTCCAACCGATTTCACACTAAAACGCATGTTTACATCTTCGCGTACAAAGACAGTTCGTTGAACTGCTATTGTTATGATGCTGCATTTAATGGCCCTGTTGAATATTCAATAGTTTTATTGTTATGATCATTAGCTGAGCGCAGGAGATGCATGATAAAATGTTTTAGTGAAAGAAATAGGAAGTTGTCGGTTACAGATCGCATACGTATCCCTAAATTTATGGAACTAAGTGTATCCCGCTACACTCAAATATTCTAATTTTAAGTTTCATTTATAAATTATTTAAACATTAACAAAATCTTTAATATAACATTCAGATATTCATACTTAAAAATCAAAAATAAAAAAGTAGCATATGATATTCGAATCTATTCGATCGTTGATAGATGCATCATTTATTTTTTGTCGAATTTACAAAAGGACAATTCAAAAAGGAACATACCAGCGCTGCCTGTACTTTGACAAAGTGCTGGCCTTGCCGGTACTGTAAGGGCGTATGTCGTGCAAGGTGCTTGGAGACGCATCTATTAGTAATTTTAATAATCCCAAGACAATTTTCGCGAGGATGTGCTTATTTGGTACGAAACGTACGCAGAGATTAAGTTCTAATTATTTGGCGGATTAAGATAAACAAAATACTAACACTCGCTTAGGTGTTCGATATCTGTCAATCCTCTTAATCAATATTCAACTCGTTGGATAGAGATTCATAGTGGAAGAACAGATTCAAGGGTAAGCTGTGGGTTCAATGTAATACATGTTGTAAGCAAGAGTCTAATTATATTTTTCCGCGAATTAACACTCACACAATAGAATATTTAATCACTTCTGACGAGACACTGTCTTGACCTTATAGTAATGAAGTAAATTGACTTATTCAACTTAAAACAAAACTGAATTCAAATAGGTATTCAAACTATAACTAATCGATAAGAAAACATACCAATATTAATAAATATCTAAAATCAGTAGTGCAATACAAAATACCAACTAGTTAAAATGTAAACTGGGTCAAATGAACCTCGTTATACGAACGTTATGAAGAGCGTTTCAGAAAGCCATGTAAACAACACTATAATGTTTTAATTATTAATGTAAATTTTCACTTCAAGACTGAGTATACACATAAAAATTGTGTGTATGTGTCTGTATACACAAACGTCGTGAAATTGGCTCAATGTGTCAAGGAGGAAGTTCACTGTGTGATCAGGTGCACTTTCCTTGGAAACAGTCTATTGTGTTGCAACAATAAAATTGTTTTGCGCATGTGTACGTTTGTAGGTCAGAACTTGTAATACTTATTCTTGAATACATAATGTTATGATTTTCTTTTTCGGTGTTGAATTACAGTTTGAGAATTCTTTTTTTTTAGACGTTTTAATTCAAATGTGAATGATAAAATGTGAAGCTGAGTAAAGAAAACTTTTTATTTTTGTAAAAATCTGTGAGTTAGCATACAATGTTATACCGAAACTGGTAATATTGGAGACAGAAAACAATGTATTTAATGATAAACAATTTCTGAAATTGCCGGGATTTCGGAGTTAATTCAATTTCGTATTATAATGGAGAAGTTATTTAACTTCACGGTACGCAACAAGTTGTAAATAAGTATGCTCCTAAAAATGTGAGTTTTTATGATAGGTACGGAATGACATAGATTCTACTTCGCTTTAATTTATGCAGTACGTAGAAAAATTAAGCTTGCCTACTCGAACATACGTTAATAATATATTAAATTAGTATAACTGAACTGCACTTTTAAATTCTATTGAATAACATTTTATAGACATACCAGTAATAGTAACGATCTGGCAAAAAAAAAATCATACAACTTTTCCGTCGGAGACATGTTTATATATAATAGTACTTACATTTATATACTTCAATTACATTAATTAAAACGTATTAAAATTTCCAAAGTTGTCTATCGTCCCGGCTACATTTGTCAAGACGATCATCATGACCGCACGTCCGAAGGCGTGGCACAGGAACGCAAGGGCGGTAACTGGATCACGGTACGCCACGGGCCGAATTAAATACAGTTACGCGCGCCTAACGGTCGGCCGTGCGTACTCGGGCGACTCTATGATTGGCTTTGGAAATTGCTGAGCGACACTACGGTGACCGACGACTTAATCCGACGGCTGTGAAGTATGTATATACTGAAAATATAACGAATTATTTTCACGAACAAGAGTGAAATCCTTGTTTTTGTATTCGTTTGATATCAGTTTAACTTTTGTTTTTAATGAATAAATTATGTGACATTTTTATAAATTTAGTGATTCGTTTGTTGTGAGAGAATTATTGCGGATCACCTGTAACTAATGACGTCATTTGTACATTAATTTAATTAAAGTGAAGACGTACATGTATTTTTATGTAATAGAACAATTATATTTACTAACTAGACGTAAGAATGATAGGTTGAAAAATTGTTCGGTTGTGTATTGTAAATGTTTTTGTAGAAAACATCGCCAAACTGCCAAATGGGTAATTTTTACGTAAATTAAAAGCAAACTAACTTCTCTAACAAGCTTCATTAGGATTACAAGGTACATTTATTAGCACAACAATAATTCTACATTTTATGTTAGATGAAAACTTCAACACTTTTTAAAGAAAATAATTATTTAAGTAAAGCAGACTGTACATCTATACAGTAAATCCTACTATTTATTATGCACGCGGCTTAAGCCTACTGCTTCTATTCAGTGTACTATTTTCATCGCAGCCACGGCATATACATGTTTTTACGTCATTACTATAAAAAAAAAAAAAAACTATACCATTATATTGTCAAACGATCAATGTCGTAAATTTCCATTATATCTCTCGAGTCTCGATCGTAAAGCCCTTTTCTCTCAATCTCGACGAAAGCGGGAAGAGCTAGGTTAAGATTAAATAGTGAAGAAAAATGGACCGTCCGCGTGTGCGCGGATACAACGGGGGCGTGTCGGTGACGGCGGAGTAATCCGTAGAAATGTCGTGAGCCGTAATTGGATTATTTCACGGCGTACGGACGAGCGGCCTCGGGCATGCGGCGTGTGTCAGTTTCGGGCCAAACACGACGGTCGGATTTTAAGGCGTGAAAGATGAGAGGACAACGTACACGCGAGGGGTTGAGTGGTGAGAACATGTATTTAGTTTTAATTACGTTGAAACGAATAATAGTCAAGGTGGTCAATTTCTTTTTTTTTTTTCATGAAACCTTGAATTATTTGCGAGACTCGTTAGTTCTTATGATAACTAATGAACGAACTTAGATGGTTTTTTTTTATTATTTAAAGACCAAACAAGTCGAATTAAGGATATGCATGTGTGACATTTTATTTGATGGTCTGTTTAAGTACTTTTACTGTTCGTATGCACAGATTTAAATATAGTAACAAAACAATATAAAATTGGTAATCTGGGCTTGTATTGTTCATTTAATACTTCGCCGTATTACATCGCGCACAGACAAGTACGTTGAAATTATTTTATTGTAGGAGTTTGGTATTAAAATTTTTAAAATTTCGATTATACCCGGATTCGTCAGTGAAGACGTCAGTTTTGTTATTCGGAAATAACATGGAAAACTCTGATAACGCCAAGCATATCCGACCAAATAACCTTTGGATACCCCTTATCGTGAGTCAGAGAGACGAAAATTTATTTTTATTTGCGAAACTATTACTACTAAACCTAGTCGTAGGTCAAACACCGCGAAAAAAAATTTTATAGAAACCGACGTCAATATTTTCAAGAGACGAGAAACTAAAATATGTGGTTACACATATTTTAGTTTATCGTTTATTTAGTTTATTAAAATATGATAAACTAAAATAAAAACAATATTTTATTTAAGTTTGTAAACCTATCAAAATATACGCGTATAGTTTATTTTCGTTAGGATCAATGAAACTTTTTTTAAGTTACAAAAAAACATATACACGAACAACAGATACAGTTTCACCTTTCATGTGCGCAATCACATATTCTTAATGTACACCAATTTTCATCACGATCGGTGAAGCCGTTCTCGAATAAAGGGCATACCAGTTATGAATTTATAAAATGGCAGAATAGGGGTCAGTTAGTCGTAAAGTGAATATGTACCATATTTTACAAAAAAAAAAATTGATTGTACAGACAGACGCCACAGAATCTATAGTTTCCTGCATATTTTTTTTTTGTTGAACTCGAATCAACAAATCAAATACTTGTACGGTTCGTATACGGACGTCATCCACCGACTAAGAACGATACCGATAGCCGCGGCTCGACGACGGCGCGCTCGTGACCGTTTCAGAGCGGGTCCGTCGCGGTTAACGTTTCATAACATCGACACGGCTCAGTGTTGACCCGGCGAGGTCTCTCGGACGCGGCGCGCTCTAAAGGTCGTCGACGATTCTAATGTCGGACGGCATTCCTGACATTTGGCTACGTTTTATTTCGTGATTTACCTGCGAACCGGTGTTAGTTAATTTTAGACGTTGATGTCACCCGCACCACTCGCTCGGGTGATGAATTTATAATGAGCAGAGTATAATTATGTCGTTGCGAAAATATATTTTTTATTGAATCGCCGGAAAATAAATCTACAGTTATAACTGTGTTGAACAAATAGAACTATTTAGCTGTGTAGCTTTTTTGTGGAATACGATAATGATATTACGTGAGAAATGAATTAACAATATCGATTAAATGTAAGAACATTTTCTCTTCTCCCATACATCGGTCTACATCAAAGTGCATGTTTCAACTGCAAGTGTAAACTTGTAATCTCAATATAATATACGGTATAACTACAAATCAACTATTTTAAGATTTTTCCTTTGTGTTGTGAGACCTTGCTTCTTTACAAATTTTATTACTGTAGGCCGGTAGTAAATACCCTACAGCTTTTGTCTTACTTATTTGTTTCAAAATGTAAAGCATAAATGGATGTATTTTTAAATTATGTTGACTTAGGAATTTGATATTTTACAATTCTAAGGGACCGCCAACCTAAGTATTCGATATTAATTTTAATTAGATACTTCCATGCGTTCATGAGAAAATGGTCTTGACAGTCAAACGAACAACGAAATGATTCTATAAGAATTCGTTTTTTCCTTTGTAGGTATGGAACCGTAAAGGTAGGATCGATCTTTAGAGAGCCGGAATGCTATTTTAACAAGACTGAAAATTCATCAGGAAATTTCGTTGAAGCAGTGAATACAGAGAAAATGCAACTAATGTAAGAAAACTATTTCCGTTTAATCATAACTTGATGTTGTACTGACACCGAACGAACAGAACATATTATACCTAGATTATATTTGTCTCAGCGCGGCGACGCACTAAAATTTCACACTACCCAAAAAATATACGTCAAAGTGGGACGAAAACGAAAAAAAAAAAAACAAAGTCCAAATTGAGCTCGATTCGAACCTTTGTCCGTTCTAATGGCCCAAACACAATAACCTGTCTTGACAAAATTAACAAAGAACTCCGTAGCGGAACAAATACGCTCTAGAAGAATAGTTAATTATTCTCGGGCGAACAATGCCTCTGTATCGGAAAGACCGAAATATCGAGTCGTTTCCAAACCCGCGGCAAAACGAGGTCCGTTCTCGAAACTCACTTTCCGCTATCGTCACAAATCTCTTTGCCGTATACGGCTATTTATGATCGATAGAGCTTAGCGGATCTTCCGTTTTGTGCCACGATTTAGATATTAAATTCCTATTGAATTGGTATCGAATTCGAAAAACAGAGAAACGATTTTTAACGGTTTTGTTTAAGCTCAATAAAAATTTTTTTATTTCATTTTTTATTCACATCTCAACAAAATGCAACTGTTACAAAAATAGCCATACCGCCGTATTTAAATTCAACGTCAACTATACAGTTCGGCATCGACTAAAATAATATAAAATACGCCACTCGCCTCGATATTACCTCGTATTACTTAAGAACCGTTCCGGGATTACCGCACGGCAAGTGGACGAAGGTCATTATTAAAAAATATAATCTCTTCTAGAACGAGTCGATGAAGGTCCACGTCTGGCTTGGACACGAGCAATGTCGACGAGCGACAACATCGAAAATGCTTACAAGTGATTAATAACAGGCGTCTTTTAGAACAAGTGACGCGGGACGCGTGACGGACGCACGGACTGACGCAAAGGTCGAGGATGATGTAAGGTTTAATTATATATAATAATACGTACGTACACATGTACGGCGCATGGCTAAGTAGACTATTGGCTATATTCGGCCGCGTCGTTCGGAAATTGTTACAATGGCTCATTATCGAGCGCTCGCAGTTCGAGTTCATTAAATACGATTTATTTGATATATTCGATTGTTCGACGGGTTGGCTGTGCGCGATTTGTGACCGCACGCGCTGTTCGCTCATTGTACTGCACGTTGTTTCTGAATTATGACCGTTTCGTCGTTAATCAATGTGTTGTACAACGATTTCGATTTATTGGCTTCTGTAAGAGAGGCGATGATTTTATTATATCGATACGAGGGACTCGATACTAATCGATATTGTTCGATTAACTCTCTCGATTTTTAGAGTTTAGAGTCGAAATGGTAAAAACGGAATCCTTATAGTTTCGTCATGTTCGTCCATCCGTATGTCACAGGCACTTTATTCAAAAACAACAAGACGTATATTGATATTAATAGTGTATGGTATCTTGCATAAGCCGCTACTTAGTTTGGTAGATAAATAATTAAAATAAATATTTTTTAGAAAAAAAAAGGTGTGGCACATATTTCGACAGTTCTTTTAGAAACACTTTCAGGTTTTGAAGCAAATTTTCTAATTACATAAATAATTTCAAAAATAATCTCTCGGAAAGTAGCAAAAATCGTGTCGCCTCTCTATTTTCTAAACCGTATGTCCAAAAAACATTAAAAAAATTACGAAGGTAACGCTTAATAAATACTTTCAACGAAAATTATTTTGTAAATGATGGAATATACTGTTTTTGAGCTATTGCCGAAAAACTATGCTTCTCAACAAAAGAACGTAAGTTCCATGAAGATACACTCTTTTGTTGATGCACTTTAATTTAACAGTAATAATCGACATACCTACTTGTTTTGTTAGTTACAGGAGACTAAAGTGCTTATAACTCTTTGCAATAATGGCTTTGTAACCTGGTCCGACGTGCTATTGGCCAGTTTTTTAATGATATGCTTCGATAATGGACAAACATTATGACGACGCCCTACGAAATGTTTAATCTATATATTTTTTTTTCTTTACTACAAATATTGCGATGTGAATAAATAAGAGTTTACATGGAATTTTGAATCGCGTGATCGTTTTACATATATTTTACATCTCCGCCAAATATACATTGTGACGTGCCAGATACACCTACTCTTATAATTATGTTTTACAGGAAGCATTTCGACTCACTATAGTTACACTAACACTGGTAGGTTTGTAATTTTAAAGCCGCCATTTAAACCATTTTGTACGTGATATTAATATAAAAATCAATGGGAAAAACGTTTGTGTCGGAATATTATGTACAATTTTAGTATAGAAGCCATGAAAAGTTATAAACATCGAACTAAAAAGTATGTAAGCACGGAAAGCGAATTGGAGATACATTTTTGTCTCAGATTGGAATCGACAATATTCTTTTCCCCGATGCATTTTTAAAACACGTCAAGGCTAAGTTTAAGAGTGCATAAGAAACGCCTTAACGACACGAGACCTTTTGGCTCAGCCGGCGTCAGCGTTACCGATTCGGCCGATTTGTACAACAATTGTGATTGTTAAAGGCGATAAAAGTATTTAGCACGGCCGGGCGCGCTCTGAGGTCGGACGACGCAAATGTCAAGTGCCCTGTCGTTTGACAAGCCACTAGAAAGCGTTCAAAATAACAACACAGATAACAATACTGTTATTGTAATACTAGCTTTCGCCCGCGTCTCCGCCCGCGTGGACACAGAATGATTTTTTTCACATTTTATATTGACCGGTCACGTTGTCTACCATGGTTCCCATTCTAATCCAGCTCCCGATTCTATTTCTGGTCCATTCTATCCTATTCAATTCCAGATAAGTGTTAATTTTGACCCTCCCTTGAATATTGCTGCTACCAATAACCGAGAGGTATAACAAAAAAAAATCGTTTTATGTTCAGGGGCCATCCATAAATTACGTCACATAAATTATAAGGTTTTTGACCTCTTCCCCCGTCCTCGTCACAGGTGTGGTCACAAGTAAATGAAAACAGCAGTTTTTACAATTTTTTTTTGTCAAAGTACTTTCAACATTGGACAAAATAAAAGACATAAACCTTTTTTCGTTTTCGTATTTGACTTGTCGCGCATTGTCAGATTTCGTTAACGCCCTCCCCCCCAAGCCCGCGACATAATTTATGGACGGCCCCTCACGGGAGGGAAGTTGCGAGCAATATATATCTTGATTTATAAAGATATATGGATTAAATGTTATTCTGATGTATAAGCTATATTACTGTAAAATTTCATCAAAATCCATTGAGTAGTTTTTGTGTGAGAGAGTAACAAACATCGATCCATACAAGCATCCATCCACAATCACAAACTTTCGCGTTTAGAACATAAGTAGCATTTTAGTGTAATTTATATATTTTTTATAAATTTGATTCGTCAAACGCCACCAACGACACATTTATATTAAATATAAAGTATTCTTTTAAAAATGTTCGTTTCCACCCATCACTGAACTTCCACTTCTGGCCAACGGTCTCATATTTGCACATCGAAGGGTCCTGCGCCTGGACCGGCGCCCGATCGATACGTCGGTTCATCAAGTAAGATGATTTTAAGATTCGGAAATATCTATTAAAATTAATATGTTGTTTTGACGTTCAGGAATTCGGCGTCAACAAATAAAGAAGTTAATAACTGTTCGATAAGGCAAACGGATTTTTTTTTTACGTTAATATACGTCTAGCCACAAATGAATCAATCAAGAGAAGTAAAACTTGTGCACCGTTCCGTAGAATATTTATAATAAGAAGTTGAGTCGGGTGGTAGACCAAAAATCGAGGAGTTAGGACTAAAACACTGAAAAAAAATACTTAAAAAGTCTAAACATCTTCTTAAATATCTATCCAAAAACATCTCAAGCAAAATGGAACATGAAAAAAAAATTGCATTCTTCAGTTTTACGTAACGAAATAATGGAGATTCTAATAAGCCACACGTATCTACATTTTCAGCAGAATCCATAAAAACATAGCGAAGTTATAAGGCTATGACATACGGACGGACGGACACTATGAAACTACAAAACTTTCGCTTTTCACCGTTCGACCACGGAACCTTAAAAAATAGAAGACGATTGTTTTATTCAATCGTTAAGAAAAAATGTTAACATTTAATATTTCAACCTAAAACAGATAGATATGAATAACGGTTTTCCCACTCTCACCGGACGTAAACGCGCAATTAAAAGCGAATCAAAGCGGGTAAGATTACACACGGCCCGCCCCGTCCTGACCACGCGACTTCGTTGTATAATGCATCCCAACTCTTTGTTTCTAATTAATTCTAATTACCGGCTATTGTTCAGACTACTCGGCGGTTACTGCAGCGATTATAACGCGTCAGCTAATCCTGTTAGATTTAATGCTCTCTGTATGTTGTGTGTATGTCTTCATTCTTTTTAGGTACGCAGGTTGTATTACTATCGTTAATTCTGTTGAAAAAGTGTGTTAAGGGCAAAGTATGTTTGTAAACGGAGTTAAAGCGACAAATGTGCCAAGATAAATAAACGAAATTAATGTGGTTTTATTATTACCAACATTTTTTGTTTATATTGAAGTGGATAGTGACAGTACAGCGTATGAAATTGCCGCTGTGAAGATAGTTACGAAAGCGTCGCAATGGCGTGAAATTGGCACGTGCGGGATAAGGAAGGGTCGGGGAGTGTTAAATCTGCGCATTACATCATTCGCAGGCAAATCAGAGCGGCAGTTTCATGCGTTGTACTTGTAAATTAGCTACAAAATGGTTTGGTAAATCCATATTGACACTTAAATAGCATTTTAAAATGTAGCCCGATTGCTCGAACACTATTTTGGCCAAAATTTCATCTGACCAAACGGAACCAGACTTGACTCTTTAAATATTGTATTTTATTGTTAGTCAATCACTGACAACCATTGATATTAAAAAAAATAACAGAACGGTAGTATTAGAATTTTAAAACCTATACTATTTTTATTATTACTAATATATATTATATTCAATTTTAACTTTTAAAGTGATGAATCGATCATATTACACAATTAGCAATTCTAGAGCTTGGGCAAACCGTGTCGAATAACGGAAATCCCATTTAAATCGCTGTATTTGTTTGAGAGATGTCTTCGCCGATAAAATAGGAAAGAAGTTTCTACTAAATATTTAAAACAACCAAGACTAAATATATTTTTAAAAACAGTTCAACGCTATATAAACCGTATCGATTCGTTAAAAATTCACTAAATCCGTTAATTCGATTCAGACATAATTTGCCGAAAGAAATTCAAATGAAAAGGTTTCTTACTTCTTTTTCCAGAGGTTGGAAATACATTAATAACGATTTTGAATCTCAAAAACTCTGGTATATTAAATTTTATGGGTTCATAGGCCCGCAGTCACAAGCGTTTCATAGATTTATCAGTAAAGTGATGTAGGGAAATTTAGACTTAAAAAAATAACCTTCTATTAACATTATAATCGAATTGAAACAATCTAATTGAAAATATATACATATATATATATATATATATATATATATATATATATATATATATATATATATATATATATATATATATATATAATATTGTAAGATTGTTGTCCTTGATAACATCTGATAACGTTCACGACGATACCGCATTAAAATTGTTATTAGTAGATAGGAATTCAAACGCATCATAATACATACAACGATTACAGAGCAACATGACAACAATAACATGTCAACGTTTCGACAAGTATAAATATTTTTAAAACAACAACTTCAAATCAGTGGCAAGAAGAATGGATGGAGAAGAACGAGGCTATTTACATAACGATGTGACCGATATCTACTTACTCGGCGTTCACGGCGCTTATCGGTATGGCGGCCCATAAATTGTATCGCATCGGACGTAAAATTTCATTAGGTACAGATAAAGGGAACATTTAATGGAAAATGCCCGGTAAAATGTACGTCATTACGTATATCGATATGTTTAATTTTGTTAATTTTTTTTATGGGCAGTCAAACAGATAAATAATTCAATTATGACCGATAACAATAACTGTTGTTTTCATTTATCAACGGCAACGGGAACAAAGTAATGTCTACGTTTGATTAAAACACAATATAATAAATAAATAACCTTAAAAAATAAATAACCTTAAAAAAGTGTTCCAAATTGTATCTTAAAAAATATTTTCTTCTCTGCTTAATGCTTCATAATATTTTTTTGTTAATTAATAAAACCTACTATCGATTCATAATAATAACAACAATGTCGTAAAGTCATAAAAAAAATGCTATCAATAGTCATTGGTATTAATATGACTTAAAATACATTTTATAATTACCATAAAAGGATAAAAAGGACAAATAGGCGGAAAGGAGTGGTTAACAAACGCGTGTGGTAAAAGCGTAACCATGCACAAAATCTAGTAATTTAGTTTGGACATACACATTTCCACTAATACTATAACGGATGTGACATTTGCAATCGCACACAAGAAAACAAACGCCGGCATACGCAAAATCGCTCGTGACAGGCGGCGGATATATCCATTAACCGTCTGACCTCATGACACATATAAAGGAATATTCCGATATTACTTTGACACGCGACGAGCGGTCCGGCTAGCAGTACGTATTATACGTTCAAGTTAGGCCGCCTGCCCTAGTTGCGTGTTCTTTTCAACCCACGCCCACCGCTTACTGCCTACTTAGCGTATTCGCCGTGCTCTAAATACTCTACGATAGACGCGCCAGATACGTATCTGCAGTACCAAAAGGAAGCAATTGCCTATTATTATGAATTAAAAAATACTATTTTATATTAAACTTTAAATAAATCGCATGAAGAGGATGGAGTCAATTTAACAAATACGACGCGACATATCACGTGTAGACATGTACCGAGACGTTGTGAGACTCATGATTTAACATAAAAACAACACGAGTGGGAAGCATACCACCGTGACGCACAGTTGCAGCTTGAAGGACTATGTGGTTATGATTCACATGCAAAGTCATGTTTTGCTTGGTGCATAATGTCTACATCCTAAGCACCCTGACAATTTTAGTGATGTTAGTATCATTCTTTCATTAAAACATAAGCGATGATTGTATATTCCAATTTATTTTTTTATAAATCTGGTCTTTATTATGAACCCTTGAAGTGTGATGGAATATTCTCTTAAAAGAAATGAGCTTCAGATGACAAATTACTTTTTTTAATAAAAAAATAATACAATCCTAGCCGCATCACTGAATGACTGACTAAAAAAATGTAGGAAATAAATTATGGTTCCATATACAAAAGTTATAGAACTATGCAATTTCTATAGAAAATTATCATCTTCACAGAATCTCTGATTGGAAATTCGACTTGTAACCATTGACACTACAAACACAAACTCATATCAATGCCAACAACGACGCAAATGCCAGAAATCGTAAGCGATAAATAGCAAGTGAAGCAGATAATGAGTTAGATCCGTAATTCGAGGGCGGTGAAAGTGAACCTCGCAGAAATGACAACTAGTGATTGTCTGAATACAAAAAAAATACTACAACGGTAAATAAAAGAGAAATGGTACTGTGATGATCTTGTTTTAATCGGTAAGAAGTACATACGCGACTAAGGGCCTCTTCCACCGATCTCCTCTTAAACTGACTTTTAACAAAAAGTCCGTTTCAAAATTAATTTTGCGTACCATGTCCTCCTTTTAACGGCTATTAGGGCTAAAAACCATTAAATAGAGGACGTGGAACGCAAAATTACTCTTAAGTGACTTTTTGTTAAAAGTGAATTTACAAGGTGACAGTGGAAGAAGCCTTAAGGTATTTAAATGATTGGCTATTAAAAGCATATAATACATTTAAGTACCTAGTTATATGGCATCTACGCACGATTACATCAAATTTAATTCAATACTGCTTGCCGGCTGTCATCCGCAGATGTCCCGTTCGCCCACGCCCGCAACCACATTTCTAGTTTAGAAAATGGGAAGATTAGCCGATCGGCATTATTAGAATAGATCGAGCGTGCACAAGACGATCATAATACAGATGCGAGATGTTTTGATATACACGTCAATTTTCATGCTACATTGTGGAGATGCAGTGATTTCGTTATACATTTTATAAAATTAAATTTCAGTTATTTTAATGGCCCAGTTAATAATCTTAGGACAGTTAGGGAACATACCCATAATAAGCGACCTGTTGAGGAAGGTCAAAATATCACGAAGGAGGTCACAGGACGGGGGGAGGGGGCATTAGCTTAATGCTTCGTAGCGTAGTCAGAGAAATCTGCAGAAGCTGTATTCAAATTACGGAGTGTAGCGTTCAGCGCTTTTTAAACTCGCAGGTGGCGACACCAACGCTCATACGCCGGGACGCCAGCTGATCTTGTAACTGACAGTTTTTGTGCTCAGTCAGTAGTAGTGTGCTCATACATTATTATATTTGTAGTAAAACGTAAGCTCCTGTTACAATATGTTTTTACATAAGACTTTTCTTCTAGATAATATTAACTTTTTATGAATTTCTACGCAAAAACTATAGGGACGGAGGGGAGTAAAAATTGTAAAATAGTATGGGTACCATCCCTTGCATGCGAACAAAAAAAAATAATCGACTTAGTCATGTCGATATCATGGTAAGAGATTTAAAATAATAATTAAAAAAAAGTTTTAAAAGTATTAAGATGACCATCGAACACATAGTTAATATTTTGGATCGTTAACAGTTTAGATGTCACAGGATTAGAGAGAGCGACGCAGAGCAGGATGCGATCCCCTTGCGTAGTATAAGTGGAGTGTTTTTGAAAATGTAGGAATAGCGATGTATCAAAACATTGTCGTTTGAAAGATGTAGAAACTAGAATACAAAAACTGACCAAGTACAAGTAGAACCCGTCCACCGAGAATTTTTAGCGTCCGTACAATATATTTGTGTTAGGTATTTATAAAAAAAAATGTATTTTTTTTGATTCAGTTCGGTATCCTCAGCGCGATCCCATCTTATATTTGGCCGACTTTTATTATTTGTTCTTTTACTATAGAATTTGCACTATGACCACCATCGTGTATGACCAGTTATGTCCTACCCGACAATCGCACCAAGTTTGACGCACGTATGCATGATCATTTTTATGATAGAGCAAACACAACGAAGCTTTTAAAACGTTTATATAAAGAAAGCGTTACTTGCATGCTTGTCTCTTTAATTTTTAAGCGTTTGGTTTTAATTTTAATTATTTATTCGCATATTTCATAAAATGTATAATAACATTAATCTGCCTATTTATTACGGTACAAATAATACAGTTCTTTAAGGGTAGAACAGACGGAACGACGGACTAAGCGATAAAAATAAACTTAGTAATAGGGTTATATTGACAATCTTCGGGTGTGCAACCACGGTGAGTAATAAATGGTAAGTGTATAGCCAACCATCTGGAAAAAAGTGAATGAAAGTAGACAGACGAAACGACTTATGGAGCGAGTGTCCGCGATGAGTGCTGATAAAACGCGCTTTATGTGAAGAAGCGTACCTTTATTGAAGCGAATGGCGCGCAGGGCCGGAGGTTTATTTCGAAACCGACGAATCGGCATGAAACGATCGTTTACACGTATCAGATCGCCACCGTGCCAAAATTAATTTCTACATCTCGAGTCTCCCACACTCACCGGAGAGCGAGGCAATTAAAGCGGTCGAGCGGTTCAAACGATCGATTAAAATAACATGTGACTGTAATAAGCGACGTTAGTGGGTTAACACGCGGCCGCCGCGCCGGCCGCGCTAGAACAGGCCCGGCGACAATACCGGCGATTGTATTTCCTGATCGATGCGGCCGGCGGGGCGAGCTGACGAGCGCCACTTTATTGCGGTGACAATGAAATATCGGCGAGGCTTCGATTGAATGGGCATTTCTGGGTAGATAATGAGGGGGGCCCGGGGGCGGGACGGGGGCGGCGCGGATCCGGGGCTCGGTATGTGGGTCGAAACGAAAACCACATTCGGCTTTGGCATTTAGAACACGCGTTCGATTCGAGCTCTGAAATCAGAATATATTTTGCATGTATGGGACTATACCTATCTATGTTTTGGGATGTATATCGAAAACACGATACAATGTAAAGGAAAACAATGCAACGTGAAGCTGAGAATGTGTGAAATAATAGCTAGTGGCAAAGAAAATTGTATGATTTTATTAAGAAATACGAAAGAATACGAATACAAAAGAATACGAAATTATCAATAAAAATATACGTTTATAAATAAATACAAATACGTTAAAATATTAAAACTTTAGTTTTAGATATGTATATTGTAAAAGTATAAAAGTAAAAAAAAAGTGTAAAAATATAATAGCACAGTCCCGTATGCAATATTGGAACAAATTAATCAACTTAATTAGAGGCCTGTTTCGATTTCACAGAACTGGACATTATGAAAGCAACGAACGTACTAGTTCGCTAGAAAACATAAATTATTTTGAACAACAACATCTATAGCAGGAGAACAAAATGTCGTAAGTATGCGTTAGAGAGTAGTTTTTTTAGTCACTGTCGCTATTCACACTTACTTGATCATTTCCTGCCTATTCGCCCACATTACGACTGCTCATTGTACACACGAAACACAACTATCAAGTTCAATATACAATAATCCGCGATCGATTGTCAATAGATCCGATACATTTACACCGATCGCAATCGGATGCACATGTGCACCCGTCCGCTCATGCGCATCGGCCTTTATAAGGAGCGGCGGTGATCTAACAAGAACAATGGTGTGAAATACGAATCTGATCATTGTTAAAATCGGCGCGACGCACACGCATCGGTTGCGAAACGCAAGCGCCACCACTTGTCGCATTCCCGCGGCGCGTGATGTAACCACCCGTCTCGTATTCAGCTTTCTTTCTGACCTCAAAAAAAAAAAAAGAAAACCGACAATAAAAAACGGCGCTTATTGCATTTTAATGTTTGGACGTGCACGAAATTTGGAATCGCGTGACGCGCGCGGGCGCCGCCGCCGTGTGCTTACTGTTCCTTATGCTGATGAGGCGTTACATATTGTTATTGTGTCTATTTGGCTACGTGCAATTTTTTTAAATATTTTTTTTGTACTGTCACTGGAAATTTTATGCCTGGGAAGTTGTTTTAAAATGAAAAAACATTCTCTTGTTCGAGTTAGACGTGGGCAGCGGTCGAGTGAAGTTGGAACAATTCGAAAATGCCATGATGATGTATGTATACAAATATATCTTTTACAATGATTAGCCTATTTTAAATTCAAACCGTAACACCGAGTATTGAGAATGTAGCAATTATACTTGACCTTCACAAGCGCATGTTCAATTTTAGAGTTGCACACCCCACTGAAAAAAGTTAATTGAAACATGGAAGTTTAAAATTCAATCAAAAATGTTTCAATGAGTAACTGATATTTTTCGATTTATAAAGTTCAGAGAATAGAATGCTTTATAATTTTTTGAGCATAGATATATCAAAAAATGAGATATCAGGCAGAAATTTAGAAAAGTCTTTTTAAAATCTGAAATAAAGCAATTCGTATACACGTGCTCCCAACGATATCATTTTAATAGATTTCATTTCGCACATCTTATTAAAAAAAAAAATGTATGTCAAATGATAAATGTAACTGATATTTTTACAACGGGAATAGATACCTGTAAAGTGTTTTAAACTTGTGACTGAATATACAGCTGTGTACAATTTCAAGTTGATAAAAAAGAGGTAACTGAAAGTAGCGGCCGTGACATACAAGCGGACGCCGAAGTCTCCACCAAAAAGAGTTCATTGCTGACCTTTTACACAGAGAGCGTTAATAAACACTATATATATATATATATAATAATAAATACTAAAACAAGATTCTGACTTTAAATAAAAGCTTCATTTGAATTATATACTATGAAAACACTATAAATTCGTAATGGTATGAAATTGGAAAAGGAATTTGAAATTGATTAATCTCATAAGACCAGATTGATTCAGTATTATTATCTTGGACTATTGGAAAGGGACTAATGCGGAATAATTATAAGAAAAAATAAATTGTGAGATAATAAATAAAATTATTTCTTATTGAAGTGGTTTTGAAATTAAAATTGTAAGTGTACTTAGAAAATAACAGAATGTGCGAAATCTTAAAGCGGTCATAAATTTACACTAACGCTACATAGAAGGTGCACTTGCTAGCGGCAGACGAGCTGGCACTTGGGAGAGGCCGACCTCCGAGCCGTGACCGCCCGGTACATCAAACAGCGAAGTCGTCGACATTTGTGTGTTTATTTGCCAATCCATTTTTTTTACACTCTGAAACAGGTAGGACTAGACGGCGGTGGGTGTAATCGCCGAACATAGCAAAATGAGACAAGGGAAGGGAGGACTAAAGAAACGTGGCGTTTGCAATTTTATCAAACAATTGCACTTAAATTTTTTCGTTGAAACATTTCGTACCGGTACTCTTTGAATATTTTAAAATATCAATGTAGGTGAACCTTATTATTAATCACAATTAATTATTTAGTGTCATGATCATCAATAGGAGGGTGGTTCTGGCTTCCGTGACATAATACTATATCAACAGGAGCGCTTCGGGCCAGACGGCACCGGGATAGATCCTGACAAGTGACCGAGGAGTTTTTACCTGAAGTTTAAGTAAGCTCCTTGCTATATGACTCAGCGAGCATGTTAAGCCGTCAGTCTCGGCCGCCGTCACCGCAGTGGTGACGACTGTCGCTAGCAGTCTCAAACCCGCATTAGGCCAGCGTGGGTGGTCGGTATAGGGGTAGTTTTACATTAAAAAAATATAATACAAAGATTTTGGGAAGGTATTCTCCAGGGGTGGATTAAGAGAAATCTAATACAAAAAGACTGGAGGACCCCCCCCTCGGACGAAGGTTTTTTAAAATAAATGTAAATTATGCAAAGTTAGGAAGAATAAAATTAAAGAGTTCATTCAATATTTTAGGAACAATATTCATTTATTAAAAAAGTAGATACAAAGTACCTAGTGACTTATACATCATATAAGAAATACTAAATAATAAATTTCAAAAGAGACGGAGAGAAAAAGAGTGAGAAAGTCACATGGAGGGGGTATAACGCTTTTTCTCTGTGCTACGATTGCGATCAGCCAACTTCTACCGCAAACGAAGGAAATTCGTTCTGAAAACCTGATACACGTCTATTGCACATTGGTAATAACAATATAAGAATGATTTTGTGAGGTCTACGTTTTTCCCATTTTAATTGCGGAACTCCAAAAAGGAAAGAGAAGTCAGATCGACGCTTCCGTATCTCTGCATCGTATCATTGCAAAACAGGCCCGATGGAGCGGCGCCATCTTCCTGATGTCATTAGAAGGGAAAAGACACTAAATACCTCAAGGGCGTGCATTTCCCACCGGAAAGATTTAATCATTGCCATGAGCGAACTTTGAAACGTATCTCATTTGGCAACTTCCCCTCTTAACACGAAATGTTATAATAACGTCCGACGTGGCGAAACTAGCGCCGCGTGTCGAAACATTCTCGAACCATCTGAATGACCACGATCCGGTCCGGTAAGATTTTAATCTCGCGTTTGCTACTTTTGAAGTTTAATATCTCGAAAATCATTGCAAATTTGACGCTAAGTGAAGGCGGATTTGTATGCTAAATAAAAAAAACATACATGGTAAGCGCTATTGCTGTTGCTGACAAATGTCAATGCCGCTTATCGGGGATTACAGAGATTATTATCACATTCTATCGACTGCCTATTTCCAATTATTAGTTCCAAAAATAGGTCATATTTTTTGTAGTATTAATATGCGTTTAAGCAAATTTCAACATCTTGTTTGAATATATGAAAAAAAAATTTTTTTTTTCATCACTTTTATGTGGAAAACAATATATATATATATTAATAATAGATCTGCCCACGTCTTTATCGGGCGAAGTAAAAAATTAAATTAATTATATTTTGACTTTGAATGGACACCTAACAGTGAAAACCCCATCAAAAATATCTATTTAGTGTTTGTATGTGATATCATAACAGATCAAAAATTCTAAAAACCATTGCTTTGAGTTCAGACTCTAAATCATGATAAAGACATGATATAAAATAAATCTTAATTGAAGCTGATTCGCTTTTATAACTCAATCTTTATTAAAATTACTGCATAGATTGTTTTCGCACATATATATTTTTTCATATTTCATTTTACAGAGATTACCTCTATCTTTTCCTACCTATTTGCTTTAGCCAGTTAAAAAGAAAAGAACGGCTCTAGTGAAAGCTTCTAGTATTTCTCGTCGGTCCAGCGGCTCAGAATTTTTTCCATAGTTATAAAATAGCAAAGCTATCGCGCTCCAAGCCACCGGCCGGGTCCGCCATCACGGTTAATCCGTCACAGTTTATTGCTGAAGCAAATGAAAACCGTCCGCGTCAGAAGCCATTGAAGGAGACCGAGTTATATAATGGAAGCAAAAAGACTTAATTGTGACGTGTCGAATTGCACAATATTGAGTAACTGGGCAATTTCGTTAAAACGACTATATTATTATCGTTAGGTACGTTGCACCACCCGACGTTAAATAAATATAAAGCCGTTTGGATTGCGTAAGTCTATCAAAAATAAATAATAATATGTATTATGAAGCAGGTAATGGAGAGCATTGCGAATAAAACCATTATTTGAGTAAAATTGGTTTTTGTATATTGCATTTTTTACCTATTATAAAGTTTATATAATTCGTTAGTCATTATAATTACAGTCAAATTCAAACTAACGGTTAAGATCATAAACAATACAAATCTACTAGTAGAAGCTAAAATTAATGTAAAATTTCACATGAGAATCTGAGCATTTTCTCAATAAATGTTTATGACACAATGTTTCTCTAATCGAATAGATAGTTACAGTAGTTGATACCTGAACACGGTAAGTAATTTCTAATTTGAATGTCTGTAAGCGATATCTATCGACCCACATTCGCCACGAATGGAAAAACGGCGTTCTGCAGAAACCGGCCGACAGATGTGAAATAGGTGCTTTTAAACTATCTACGACATATGCCGGCAACATGGTCTTTCTCATGCCAAATTAATTATGCAAAGTTAGTGGTCTTATGGAAATGTTAATTTGGCTCAATTTTTTTTAACGTTTGAAGCATAAACGAGTTGCACTGGCTTGTTTCACAAGAAAGAGATAAGGTATTTGTACAAGGTCAAGTAATCTTAATGTTACCTACGTCTACGAAAAAAAAATCTGGTTTTCTAAAATTTGTATATTTTTTAATATATTTTTTGCAAAGGTAATATCACGAAAAATCCTACAATATTATTTATCGATATTTTGACATGTACTTTTCTAAATATCACATCACATGACATAACAGGATTTTGGCTGTATTTAGATAACATTATGGTCATGCACGATTACCCGAGTATTTTCATATTTACTATAATGAACGTAAGAATGGTTTATGCATTATAATTGCCGAAAATATTAAACTTTATATCATAACGATCGGGTAAGTTGTGTATCAAATTAGGAATATCAAGGGTTTTACTCGGAATTTTGTATATTCGAGGATTCTTGAAAATCAACAGAAGACTCACCGCCTTAGAATAGCCGCTGCAAGCGCTGCCGTCGCTGGAGTTGCTGAGCCTGCGCTCCCCGGCGCCCGCGCCGGCCGGCGGCGTCCACGCCGCGCCGCTGTCCGACGGCATCTTCTGACCACTTCACAACACAGTTTCACATGATAACAACCACCGCAAGTAGCCGCTTATGACTGTTCACGCACAACACTAGACACACCGTCACTGATACGATGAATCAACAGTTCATTTTTGGAAGAGTCCTCTCGGTGTGATCGCTGTGCTCCTGTGGAAGACAAAACTTGTTATATTACTTTTTCTAAAATAAAGTAAAATGACATTTGACGAGTTACATAAGTTATAAGTTTAACCATTAAACCCAGGCGTAAAAATAAGTGTTCGTAAATATAGATGACGCAAATCGTGATACATAGAATAATATAAACAAATTCGCATACTACGATGTACGCAAACACAGACAGTTTCATCTAATGTAATCCGATTATATAAAAACACTCGTCAAGACCGAAAATTAAGTATCGAGACCGTTTAGACAGACTTAACACACCGTCAAAAAAAAACGCGAGATTCTAATTTACCTCCAGATATTTCATGATTGATTACAAACTGTACAAAAACCGACCCGGCACAAAGTGAACGCTCTCGCCGATTCAGCAACAGCGCCGACGACACAACAGCCGACGGGCGCGCCGCCGCGCTAATTATCCGGATATCAAAATTCCACGGCTGGACTATTTTCCGCAATACAGCGGCGCGAACAAAGCGCGGATATTTCGCCAGAGACGACCACCGGCCGTTGCGTCGCGACTTGTACTAAATCGCTGGCCGCCGTGCTCCGGACAAAGAGCCGAGAATACCGCGAGATAATGTTAGAGTTGCTGTACACTTGCGTCGGCGACCTATATCGGATGTATTTGATTACTACTTTGTTGTTCGCTAATATAATCTACGCTCGGCTTTTATTTTCAAATAAGCCCTTATTACGGGATTAATAAATATAGTTTTTAAACAAGAATGCAAAATTTGCTTATTACTGAAATAATTACTCTACCCAAACATGTAGCTCTATTTTTGGAAAAAAAAGTCATTATGGATGGAATATAAATTAAAATTTTACACGGAAAAAATTGATATATTATATTGCACGTGACAGTAGTAAATAATCGATCACACCTTCAATCGTTAAAATCGGGAAAATGACCGAAATGGGAGCTGCGAATGGAATCTAGATCGAAACCACAACATATATCAAGATCGAAATCAAAATTGAATCATTAGCTACTATCCTCAGGATGAGATCCGAAAACGGAACCGAAATTTAACCGATATGAAAATGGAACTTATCGTGCATTCACGCAGTCTGTGATGAAAGTTAATAATTCTGTAAACAACTTTTAAGACTAATTTTTAATGACTGGATGACGCCGTAACCTACGTTGTATTTTATATTTTTTATTTGAAAAAATATAAATATATATTGGAAATATTATATAAATTTGTTTGATACCGTATACAATCAGAAAAATCAACAATTTAATGTGATAAAATATCAAAAATAAACAAGCTCTAAATGTTAATTGAGTTTACTATAAAATTCTCTTATTTGTATAGCTTTTCATTAGCTAAAAGGATGTATGGATTAATCATATATAATAATTAGTATAATTAATCATTAACTAAACATTTCTTTATTATAAATATAATTCGTGTCTGTATTCCAATTAAACAAAAAATGAAGTGGATCATTTCATGTATTGGACAGACTAGAGTGCAAGTGTACAACTACTCTTATTCTTCGATAACACATACTACTACTTTCGCAACAAGGTATGTATGGTTTAGAATTGAGATATATTACTTAAAGCTAGTTATTGCACATTCGCGTTCTTACACAGTAGTTGTTAGGTAACATAGAATTTCAAATGACGACGTGTATAAAAGAGACTCAAAATATAATATACACACGTGGATCATAAATAAGAATTGTTTCACTGAACAACATAAAAGTGTGCCATTTATAAATTGAAACAAAATAGTGATAGGGTATATAATATTGCTCATTTATATAGCCATAATACGAGAAATTTATATATCATTTATTAAGGCAATAAAAAATCTTTTCAATTTATTTTTACAATGTTCTCATTCGTTCCATTGACGTAAATATTATCATCCAGGTGATGATTTGATAACAAGCTGTTTTCCACTTATTACGGTAAATAAAAAAAAAATCCTCTCTTTGTCCTACAGTTTTAGATTCTTAAGAAACTAAAGCGAAATCAAATACGTAGTAGCTATTTTACAAAAGCTTGGCCTTGTATTGGTGACAAGTACTGTTTAAATTTATGAGAATAAAATGAAACTGTTTTATGGATTTGGTACACAGGAAAAGTATTTGCAATTTGTATACAAAAAAAAAAAAATTGTCCATTAAATAAAAAACAATCATAGTGCATTTTTTACTAATTACTAGCTAAACAGTGACGGGTGTATCAGTCGGTTGACGCACGACGGAAATCAACGTACCTATGTATTTTTAGCTAAAAAAACAACGCACAGGAGTCTCACGAATTTTCTTTTTCTAGATAATGTTCTAATTTAACAGTGTTATACTACGATTACTGTTTTCTGTTGAGCTATGCAGCAGAAACGGAGAACGATGACAAATAATAAATATAACCATTGACCAATATGTACACTTAAAGGTCAATGATTATAATTTACCTACCAAGTAGGTATTTGAGCGAACATTGTCAACACGAGCATGTAGTATAATATAAAATTTTCCCGGTTCAAGCTCTATCCTAAAATTAATTTCGGTCAATATGCTTTAGAAAATGGCTTGTAAATTTACAATTACAATTCATGATTACTACAATTTAATTACTGTCTGGTATTTCCATATTTTACATTTTATAGTTAACACAAAACAGAAAGTAATATACAGCAATATTAACTATTTGAAAACTGCATATATTTATAATTTTATTTTTGGATTTTGTTTATTTATAAACGCTGGATGGAATAGGGCGTTGCGGCCACACCAAATACCAATGTGTAATGTAAACCATTGATTAAAAAAAAACAGTTTTATGTAATTTATCTCCACATACATGTATAAATAATAAAAACGTAATTACAGCAATAGATTAACAAAATTTATTATAAGAGCTTATGAGAAATTGATGTCTGCCATAATAAGTAGAAACTTTTGTTAACGCCGTCAGTTTCATGACATTTGCTAAGAAATCAAGCTGCCAGTATATGATAATTAGTACAGGGCGGTCAATAACGACATGATAATTTAAACGAAAAGTAATTAGTTAAAATGAAATAAATATACAACAAATATAAAATAGTGTTATGTGTACGTTTGTAATCAGTGAAGAAAAATTAGTCACATAACATTTTAAGATGTAAGGATAATTTCATATTAGATTTACGATAAGACAGTGGTTTAGAAATTATTATAATTGAAACACAAAGGGAGTGTTCTTGCATCTGATTACAAACGGCACTCTTCAATTTTTATTAAATGAATGCAATACGATTACATATCGAGAGTATAAACCACACGATTGCTGGCTGAGTACTATTTAAACATCGATATACTCAAACGAAGGACAAAGCTCCACTACACAGCAAATAGCTACTAATTAGGAACGCAGCTTTAAAATCGATGTTTCACACACGTCCTCCTGAGCAGGCCTAGTGATGTAACAGTAATAGGTTTAGTTATTAGCGATGTTGCTGCTTAGAATATACGCATTTAAGTGAGTTTAGAGTCGTCTAAACTTAAAATCGCGTCCCGGTCACGAATTAATCCAGCAAAAATTGCAATCAATTTAATAACTCACAAGTTCGATCGTCATGAACTACAATGTTCACACAAGGTTCGGTATCCGCAAATCTCCCTACGCAATCATCGATCAGAACATGAGCGCCGTGAACAGATATCGAACTCTTATCTTCCACAGCCGAGCCGTATCCGAGATATCGCCGGAGTGTATCAACATTCCGTGAGCAATAAGGCGCGATGTGTGGATCGAGACAAGCCGCACGTTATCTGTGACGGGCCGACTCCGCTTCGTACAGAGAAATGTACCATTGTCGTTGCACTGTGGGACACTTTCTACTGAGCGTTACGACATCGGGTGTGCGATAACGGCAAAACTGGCGCGGCCTAGTCGGCGAACCGCCAAAATTGACTCTTTTAAGATTTTGAACTTAATACGAGATGCAATAAAGTTGAATATCTTCTGTTAGATTTAGTTATTGAGTAGAAAATATAATTTTCAAAAACAAGTTCTAATTACTTACAGCATAAAGTTTATTGTTCGTTTACGAGCAAGGCATTTGAAGAAGGAAATCTTTTTAGTTTACATAATAAAGCAAACGGGGTCATTATTATATTCAATTTTCGTATCAAAAAAATATCAAACCTCTTTTATCGGCTTTCATAATATTTAACTGCTTTGAATCAGAAAACACTTTTAATTTTTTTATTGTAATGGAAATGCAAAGTATGTATTCACTCATGCTTGTTTGTCATTTTATTAATATATCGTTCACTAAAAGTAAACAGTGTTGATTCAATAAGTCATTATGTTGCTATAATTCTCTCTAAAAATAATGCGATAGGCATGTTCTAGTTTTTATAAACGGTATATAAGTAGACTCAAATGAAACAAATCTTACAAAGTTTGATTAATAATTTCTCTAAACGGGTTTACGCTGAAACAATAAGACAGTGAGCGAGATTTGACGCATGAGCCCACAGTCATCCCACTGTGCGGCGCCACGGTCGCCCTTCGCAATTGAACGCTACAACGCTCTCCGTTGGAATATTTAATGAAAATGATTGCAAAGTTTATACATTAATTATTGTCTCTTACACTTTTCAATTCTGGCACTGCAAAAAAAACAATAAACTACAAAAAAGAAACTGATAAGGTTGTGATAAAAAATATCTAAAGAATTATCGTGTTTGAATTTTCATAAGATTATGAAATTTAATATATCAATTTTAAATAAAATGAAAATCGTAAAAATTACAAGACCTCTTCCAATTTCAACGCCGTTGTCGCGATCCGAGGCGCGCCGTTGCTGGCATTCGTTTTCCAGCAACGTTCGTCACCGCTAATCACAATGGCTTTGCATATTGAATTGATAAAAATAAAACTTCCTTCATTCGCCGCGATCAATTCAGCGCGTAACCTTTAAAGGAAGGAATCTGGGAAGGAGCGAGGTCGTCCGGTCGCCGGCGGCCGCTCACCGCTTTGCGCGCGATAATGACATCTCGGTTTGCGTTAAAAACGTGAACGTCGTGAGATAGCCGACGATAAATTGGAGCACGAACCACTTCGATGCGTTACGTCGACGTAAAATAGGTAACAGAGTACTGCAGATTTCGAAAAACTTCTCGGGAGCCATTAAAATTTATTTCTATACAAAAGTCCCACCCGTCATCCCCGCAGCATTTGCCTCGGCCGCTGGACGTCCACCGCAGGACATGAGCTTTCCTCTACATTTATACGACTGCGATCCTGCGCCATCTGTCAGCAACTAGAGAACTTTTCCTGTTCAGGGATTAACGGTTCTTCTTCTATCTGTTATACCCCATGTGGCTTACCGCATCAACTTGTAGCCTCTGTGAGCTATATCGGTACATGCTTGAAAAGACGACGCCTAAAAGTGCGACAAATTGTATAAAAAAATCTGAAAAGCACGTGTTTTAACATATGTGGACTACGAAAAAGCCTTCATTCAATCGACAGCTAGGCGGTGCCTGTAGTCTCTTCAGGCGTGCCACATTGACTATCGCCGTCCTGAAACGCTGAGATGGATATTTCTACATCAATGGCAATACGTATAGAATTAAAGCGTTAAACCGATCCAATTGTAGAAAAGGAATAAAAAAATGTATTCGAAGACATATTCGAGCTTTTAATTTGGGCAGGATGTGGTATCAGCATCAACAGCAAATATATACATAGATCATCTTCGTTTTGATGAAAATATATAATCGTAGTCATTATGGCAAATTCCTACATGACCTTGGTGCTAAGCTCGGAGATCTCAGTATCACTTAATAAATGGACCTATATAAAAAGGAACAGGGACATCTTTATATGACATAAGGTGTTAAATTAGGTAGATTAAATTTGTCTTCGAGTTAAAAAGGATTATGATCGGTTGGCCTTAAAAATTAATGAAGTTTTTCTGCATTAATGTAGAGACAAATGTCTTTCAAAATAAATTAAGATAAAAAATCCTTGTCTTTGTTATCCAACATATCCATTACGCCATGAACCTTGAAATTCGCAGTTCAACGAATGCTAGAAAATAAAATTCAGCTACAACGACTACAGCTAATTTTATAAATTACTAGCTGGCCCGGCAGATGTTGTACTGCCCTTTCCGGTAGGTGGCGTGTCTGTGAAAATTATACGCACGATGCTCTCCGTCCACGTGAAAATAAAATGAAATTCTTTTATTTTATATAGAGGCCCACCATTGACATGTAAATTAAAGCCGAAACAACTGACAGTGCGAAGATGTTGTTCATCTCCAAAAACCTATACAAATCAATATTCTAAGCAATCGGTTGAATAGTGTAGAAGTTGCTGCGCCATCTAGCGGTAAATTATAGCAAAACGGATAATTCCAAAAAAATCTAAGTGTTTAAATACCTACATATACCAGTTTTCATGGCAATTGGTCGAATGGTGTAAATTAAAAATTGACGCGCTGCAGCAACATTTAGTGGCGAATTACACCAAAGTTGACAGTATAAGTAACTTCTCCGTGACAAATCCACCTAAATGTGTCATAGTGTTCAAGTTTAGCGATTTCTTATGCACAAACATCCATTTTTATATACACAGATACTGCATATTAATACTGAAACGTGAAATCAAAATATTCCACGTTTTTTAATTCCCACTTTCCTTTTCAAAGGTCGCCTCTTGAATAGCAATGAGATGGAGTGTTTAATGAAATGCAATTACATCATACAAAAATCTGAAATGTCGACAACTCGTTTAATAATTCGTAATCTGCATAGATCTGACGTTTAACACGAAGTTTGCTCTTTAATTATGATAATTACACTACTGATTTGCAATAACATGTTTATAGATAAAATAATCAATCAAATTTACAAGCGAAATTGACAAAATAATTTATTATTTTTACATTGACAAACGAAAAGAAGACAGTTATGGCACTTTTTAATACGGCAAGTCAATAGGCACTAGTGTGAAAAGCAAAACTTCATTAAAGTGCAAATTGTCATCTATTTTGTTGACAATGAAGTTCCGCTTTTAAAATTTTTCTATGCAGGGGTGTTCCATTAAAAAAATGCGATTTTGTATAAAAAATACTTTTCTAAATATTATTTTGTATATGTTATCTAGTACAATTTTGAGGTGATCGTATTGATTTTATGCTATTATTGAATATACTACCGAATGACTGGTGACGTTAACGGATGTTTCAACAACAATTGGAACTACATGACGTAAATTAGCTAATAGCAATACGTTATATTATTAAGATGAGAGCAGGTAGCAGGTTAATTTTGCATATTGTTTATGTACATTATGTTTCTAAATATTTAAGGTTGGAAACTTTCCCTGTGGGAAATTATGATATTCCCACAGCAAACTAGATAGACAAGATAGAGCATAGGTCGGTTGCTCAGATACTAACACTAAAGTCGGTAACTGATTAGGATGCTGTTTTTTACAAAAACTTGGAACATTCGCATAGAATACAGAACATTGAAGTTATAAGCTGAAGTATAAATTCAACTTGAATTTGTTATAAAATATTGTAAATGAATGTCAGCAACTCATGTTAACATATATTTTCATTTATATGCATTCCTCTTGCGGATTATATTTTAACAATTGTGATTGGAATGTGTCAATGAGTCAGGAATGTTAAATTTGAGAGACAATATTTACAGCTAATACGGGTAAGAGGTTTTTGTTATTCTTAGTAAAAACAAGTTAACGAATAGATGGCCTGCAAATAAAAATAATTATGAATGCGTAGCTGACCAGGCCAAGTTAGCATTTCTAAAACTTGAAAATATTTTAGATGATAATTTCAAAATATTACATCGAAATATCGATTTTTGTGTAATCTATAGAAAAAAAAATGCATTTTATAATCAAAATCCTTGTTGAAAGTTCAAGTGCATTTATTTTGATTACAATTTATTATTGTTTTTCAAATTCCACAATCATTTTTCAAAAGTTCATTCAATGGGCTTACAAAAAATATATATATACAATGTTGTATTATGCAGTTATCGATCATTTTTGAACGAAATAGACCCAAAGGCACCAATCTATGTGTAATGGTGCGATGCCGCGATTTGAAACCAACTACTATTTCAAAGGAAAGGGTCTTAGAACACAGGAAGAATAAAAAAAAGAAATAAAAAAATTGATTCGTTGAAATTAAATTAAGAATTATTCCTCTGATACAATTACGCATAAAATATGTAAATGTGGACAATAAAATTACAAAATATGAAAAAATAATAAGAAATTATCAATAACATTATTTTATGTCTGCATTTTTATTCTCGATTTTTGTTTTCTTCTGTTATAGATAATCAATTTTAAATTGTTAAGTGAAACTTTGGCTCGAAAAGCATTGTAGGGCACGATCAAAAAGTAAAGCAAACACTACACAACATTTAAATCTTACTTGGAATGTGGTCACGTCTTTTCTAACATGGTAAAAGGAAAACAACTTTATAGTAACATAACCCCTTTTTCTGGCCGTCTGTTTATCCACACCGTTGAATACATATCGCTCATAAATGGATACTGTCCTAGAGATGTGGCATCATCAGATCAAACTGCGGGAGTGAATCAAAATAGCTGTATCTCGGCTGGCGATCGCAAAAACGGTAGCGTAACGGGACGGGCTGCGTACGCGCACCGCGTGTCGATAGATATAGCATAGCCTCTCGGTCACCGCAATGGCGATCGGGGACGAATGCATTAGTTACTCATATATCGATTATACGATTATATCGATATAGAATCGAGTAACGGAGCACAACACTATAATTATTGATTGAGAGCTTTTTAGAAGTTCCTATTTCGATAGCGTATGAAACAAGTTTCGATTAATGAAATTAATATTTAAATGTGTCCTTTAGACATGATATTAATTCATTGCTGTATTGGACGGAATGCTATTAAATAAATATTTAGTTTGAATGAAAATTAATGTTGTTCACTATTATAAAGTGACTCAAGGATAGCGTTTATGTATTGGCGCTAAAGTACATTAGCTAAATGATATTTCTGTGCATAAAAAAATTATGTTTACGTTCAGAATATTAGTTCAGGTTAATACATTTTTTTGAGTATATAGAATAAAACTCAAGACAATTATACCGAAATTTTATTTTATAGTCTGAAAGAAAATGATAATGAAAGATATAGTGCTTTTCGGAGCAACTTATGGTCCGAACCAATCAATTTTAAATAAAAGATCGTGAGAGGGTGAAACCTTGTAATTGGGAGAATGCAAATCTGACACAATAACCAGGAATGCGAGGTGTTTTATTGAAAAATAAAAATCTGCCAAAATTCCTCAATCTAACAAGGATAATTAATGGTCGCGTTTTTAACTATTTTATAAATAATTACACAAATTACCTAAGTATAATAAGAACTACTCGAGAAACCTCGACAGAGAAACAATTCTAAAGATTATAAGTAAGAAAATATTAATCACAATTATCACTATCTGGTACAGAAAGAGCGAGACGAAAAGCCGATCAGATCGTCTTGGAACTCGAGACTTCATACGCGCCACGTCATTAGTCACGAACGGCGACACGTACCGAGAAAGTGGTAAATTGTACTAATGAGATAAAAATTTGACGCCAAACCAATAAACGAGACACGCCGATCGGCGCCCGCCGCGGCGGCAGGCGGGCATAGAGTCACGTAGGCATTCCGGCTCAATAGCGGATTCAGTTCGTGTCTTCGCAAAGGTCGTCCCACTCCGAATCGCAATTTCGAGAGCTGTCCGCGCGTCCGTTTCATATGACGAGCGTGCGTGTAACGATGAAGGAATAGCGGGGTTAGCGACGTGGGAATTTTATTAATGCACTTTACATGATTATTAAGCTGTTTCGAAGATGCTATCTTGTGCAAGTTACTGCGGGTCATGAAGTAGCTTTTCTACGGGTTTGTAGAATACAAAATATACGTTTAAGGTATAGTAGTAGTTATTTAGACCATGCATTGTTTTATTTTGTGATATTACGCTTACAGATTGATGTATAAAGTCACGCCTTTATTAATCGTTTAAAAATCTAGGATGCAGATGACTATTAGGGTTCCGTACCGCGAAGGATAAAAATTTTATCGTTTATTGTAAACTCACGCCTATTTCCCAGAAGGGTAAGCACAACTTTCCACATAATACGGGATTTGCAATCTCTCTTGCTTCATTGACATTCAACAATATTCAAGTGTTTAAAATTTGACCCTTTTTTATATACCACAAATTAGGTCTGCATAGCATTTTTAGAACGACCCTTGCCGACGCTTCCATCATACTCCTTCGTTCTAGATTAATTTTGTCAGTTTCCTTTGATTCATCCTTTCCAGATGGCCAAATCACTTCAACATTCCTCTTTTTAGTCTAATTATCACATCTTTCAAAGCAAAACGCTCTCTGACATCACTGTTTCCAGATCTATCTTTCAAATACACTCCGCGGATACAAAATAGGAGCATACAGTACAAGTGAACCACAAACAACAAGAAACAGTAATTAAAATTCGTAAAAATTGTATGTAGTGGTAAAGTGAAGTATGACAAATAAAGAAAATATCAAAAACAAGTAAAAACAAATACTTAAAACGTCGCATGGAATATATTAATTTTATAACGTGTTGATATGTTTCATTGACGATTGACGCTCAAGGACATTGTAACGGGTAAAAGCATGTTTTCTGTAATTATCATTTAATTGGCCTCACAGATTTCCTATTTACATTCACAATATGCCCGATTTTATGACTATTACGCAGGAAACTCTCAGTGCGAGAGTCCGACATGCAATTGCGATTTTTCAACGCCTCTAGTATTATAGTGAAGTGCAAAAAATAATTTGAATTTTTAACCGTGTCCCGTTACTAACGACGACGTTTGAAATTGAAATACGTGTAGTAGGTTTTCATGGCCTAGTGGCCGATGTGTATAACAAACGAGTTCTGCATTTAATTTAAATCGCAGTCGATGCACGACGACGAGGCACTTTGGCCAAAACACTTTATCATTGAGTGGATAGATTGACTGCGACACTATAAAAGTCCTCAAATTTATAGCTCTGGTCGGATTTTTGTGCGATATTCAGATTTTTTTACCAAACCTCTTAGATGCCTATTCACGCTTATGGACATATGTTGAATAGTAAACCTGTATTGTACGATCCGTGTCTACGAAAATCGAATACCACGGGCATGTTCACATATATCTTCTCACAGGACACACATTTTACCCGAGAGAGAAATCTATACGATTCTTTGAATAATTCCTAAGATTACAGTAACGTTTGCCTTAATATTACATAAGTGCCCGTTAATTGATAGAAGTTATTGAAATAAATAACCCCGTTCTTAAACATTTCCCTCGGAGAGTGATGCGCTCTCTCGGGAATGATAAATACGGTTTATCTGTTAGAACAGCATCGTTTAAGCGGCTCAGAACGAGTTTGGATCTTTTTTTTCCGTACGGCCTACGGCCGGTGCCGCGACGCCATCTGACGGCTAAGAGCCGGACGGGTGGAAGGCGGCCGGTCCGAGAAGTAACGGCACTCATTATCTACGGCGCCGGCTCCGGGAGATAGCTGTAAAGGTGTACACATGGGAAATTAATAATCATTACCGCATCGTACACGCCGATTTGAGAACAAGAAAAGGTGACACTAAGACGCGATCGGTCTATCCGAACGTGATGAGTTTCCGCCTCGAAGATAGCTCAATCAAAACGGTTTTGGTGTTCGTTTACAGATATTCAATTACTCAGTGTACACACGCATATGAAGATTATGAACGGAAAACGTAATGTAGCGAAATGATGATAGATGGCATCACATCCTAACTGGATGTTCAACCAACATGAACACCCACATGTTAATGTTGAATGCGCATGAAATTGAGATGATATAATCAACATTTATGAATACGATTCAACCAAAAGTTCATGAACAAAAGAACTAATTGTTTATAAAGTGTGTTTAGAATGTAAGCTGAATGCAGGAAATTTTCACCTTTTAGTATATTACATAAATTATTATCTGAAATCGGAAAGATTTTGGTTTCAATAACTTATAAAGATAAGAGAATAAAGAATGCTTTAGCCTACGTCCAAGTATTGGTATTTTGCCATAATATTTTACAGCTTCACACATTCATTATTAACGCTTCCACAGATTCCACAAATTTAAGTAAGCACTTTAGCATAGTTGCGGATGCAGGGGGGGTCATGACCGCCCCCGCGCCCATGGTCTCTGTGTTACTTGTATAAATCGAATTAGAGTTAGTCCCAACTGAACCTCGTATGTGTGACACCTCTTGGTCGAAGCCTGGATCAGTCCTTGTTTTAACATTCTATGCAATTATTTACGTTTGTACGCACATATACCACTAATTAAGGACCGTTCTAAGATAACGTAAAATATATTTATTTCTTTTAGTATAGCATATGCAATAATCGAGGATCCGAGCTAAGTAAACGTGAGGTCAATGTAGTTGTACTCGCTAATTAAACACGGGAAATGGGAAATGCGTGAGAACATGTCGCGAGAAGAAAAGCTATATTTATCTATGTTAATTTACCTTAGAAAGGAGTGGTCGAACTGTTTCATAACGAACTCTACAACCCATAATTTGAATAAACATAGACATTCTCTGAAGTAATAAACGAATACCTTCACGATATTTTCTCATTTGATGACTTCAGAAGTAATTATGGAGACGTCCCGTGAGCACTTCAAATAGACGTTAAGAACGATGAGGAACACAGAACGATCTATGAAACTGGGAGAAATTTTACTATAAAATAAATACAAAACAGGCATGTTAAAAAATAGGCAATCGCTAAATGCACCCAGTTCATTGCAACTAAACATGGTGCTTTTTCAAATTCGCTTGTAGGCAGTCCACAGTGGTCATGAATTATACGACTATATTTAGGACAGAGACTACTTTAATACCTACGTAACATATTTATACCTACGCAAATATTGCATTTGGTCTTCAAGTACAATTTAATCTTATTATATACACCAACGCAACGACGCAAACGCATATAAATATCGACAGCCAATTTGGAGTTAAAATCAGGCAACTCAAACCTCAACTTCAAATCAATTGCTTCGATTTAGAATAGAATCCGGGACCGCTCAAGTACGAAGTGAGCGTTCATCTAAAATTATTATGGCTCTTTCTCAACTCCTATCGTGTTCAAGTGAAATGATATTTAACAGGTAGGAAATATTCTGAACAGGCACAGCATAGAAGCTGCCAGAGAGTGGAATATGATTGGCTTTGGAGAATCAGGATTTAAAACTCGTCCGCGCGATATAAATATTTGAAAAAAATCTCTTCACAGAGTAACAGCATCGGTGAGTCATTGCCTTAATGCGCCGTAGCGCTCAGTAAAATAAATGAAAGTAACCACGTGAAGAGGAACTGGTTTTTAATGTTTGGCAATTAACATTAAGAAGCAGACCCCGCGCCTCGGGCTCGGCGGACGTAATTACCCCCGACGTCACCCCTAGCACGGGGAAGATGGAAATTAACTAATCTCGTTACGGAAATAATTGATATTTACATTAATATTAATGTTGTTTTTGTACATCAGGTTTCTAATTATTTAGGGCGGTGGTGGCCCAGTAATTAAGAGCTTCGAATTAGAAGTTTACGATTTTGAAATCTGGGCACGCTCGTAGAGATCCAAGAGTTTTAAGTTGAATTTAACCGAATTAAGCCGTGGGTCTCGGTTGTTGTTACTGCATTTTTGGTTAGTACGGTCGTACAGAGTCCGACCCGCACCGAGCCAGCGTGAACAATCAAAAGTCAAGCCTTTTATAAATATAAATCTTTATATAAAAAAATTATAAATCCAAGCGCTTAAACCTGAAATAAAAAAAAAATGTAATGGAGTATTAATGTTAATAACACAATTCAATACAAAATACATTATATTATACATTACATTAGATTGTAGTATATTTATCAAATTAAATTAGGCGTAATAATACTCTCTAATAAGTTTTCCATGTTAGCCCAGTCTAGACTTGGACTCGCTAAACACCGTTATCACCGATGAGATGAGAAATTCTCAGAGAACATCTCGAACCGACGGCTTCATGTGCCGTTTTGGGTACGAAGAGAGTGGTTTTAATTTGTCTTCACTTAAAAACCCTTAGTCTTCTTGCCCGGGCTCCAGGATACGAACTCGTTCTTTTGATCGATGAACCACTTCCGATGCAAACAATTAGAAACTTGACTTAACAACTAATATCAATATCGTATAAATACGAGACGGAGATAAAACCCTTTGTAAGCTAATCTCGTGTCGTACTTACCGGAAGATTGTTTTGCCCAGACGGCAACGATTCTGTGTACAAGATATTCCTCTACGTTATTACCAAAATGATGTCGGTGGTGGTGGTACTTACAAATAGGAATTAACCAAGAGGTGTAGTTGCCAATAACAATGATTTTATTTGAACAAATTCCAATGGTGTGTAATCATTTGATTACACACCATCGATTAGAGCATTGGAATTTTGTGCACTATTTAGTGCACAAATAGATTTCGTGATTCAAGTCAGGCACTAAATTGTCGGCCCAAAACGAATTCACAATTGCACATGGTGCACACATTCCATTGATGTGTGCCGACCGCGGAATGGGGGCGAGTGCGAGCGACACGTATGGGTCTTTAATCGGTAAAAGACATTCCATTACAGACCAGTCCGATAAACTTGTTGTTGCCTCGTTGAAACTTCAGTGAATTATATGACATTTATAATGATTTGCATAAAAGATTTTGAATATCAATTATTGCATGACATTAAACAAATTAATGCCGAAATATCAAAATAGTCTTTCACAAAAATATTGAGAAATTGTTTGAAGGTTCACATTGGTTAAAGTGTTACAGCTGTTGTACGTCTGCTTATTATATGATATGAGACACACAAGTTCGAAGCCTGAGGGTAGATTAACATTATAAGTTATCACTTATTTAAACAGTAAATACGGCGTTAAGAAAATGTCAGATGTTAGAGACGTAAACTTACTGCGTAATATATTCCCCCAGTATGGAATGTGAGTACAGCTTACACTGAGAATTGGATGAAACGGGAAGGATTATTCGCTTGACACTTAAGACAAATCAAAATAGCAGTTAATTTTACGCTAATCGCTTCAATATTATTTTATATGAAAACTTTTATGTTACAATCATTACGCATACCGCGTCCTTAATGACGTTAAAATAATTTAATAAGGCGTCTCAAATATATAGTAAAATCACATGGAAACCATAAAAATATATATGTTTTTATGTATTTTTGATGTAATTAATACATCTCTAGGCGGAAGACGATAATGACGGCAAACGGCATGACGCTCTCTTATTTCGTTGCGTCTCCTCTCTATCACAGGTGCTACTCCTTTGATTGTGCGTCACGCGTATGCTGTACACTTCGTTACTTTTCCGTGCGTCTTCTTTATTATTATAGTAAAAAATATGTTTATTTTATTATCTAAATTTTATCTGCTTCACATCTGCCGGGCGTCCCATGACGGCCCTCCTGTTTTGGTTACAAAGTGAAATTTAGAATTTCGCAATTTTTGTGGAAGAATACTCCTAAAAGATTAAATTGACATACATGGGGTTTCATGTTTTATATATAAATTATTCCGAAGGCTATGCCGATTCTTAGCACCGAAGAAGAACAGTGATGCAATCTGTATATAGCAGAAGAGACACCGATATCTTTAAAATGTGAAGTTCTGAAGACACTGGTCCAGCAGCATGGATATCAATATCTTTTTTTATTGTAAAACACGTGCTCGACAGTGATGGGGCATCACATGCATTGTACACTACATATTATATTCTCTCAGAGGATACTCGAGTTCTGACTGCATATATTTTCCCAGAAGAAATAATATATGAACTTTGTGCATGCTTCATGATATATAATGAACGCTCTAAAGAATCTATCTTATTCCTGCCGTTAATTTCCATGGTTGTACTTCTCACCGGAAATACCATCATCACAATTTGGATGGCTGGGGTTCTAACACCGTACATTTCGCTTGCAATTTTCAGCAGAGTTCTTAAACAACAAAGGGATCTTCAAGAAAATAGCGTATTCCTTACGGAAAACCCCGACAACGCCCTAGTATTTGGTACGGTGATGGCTTTAAAATCATTATTTTTTAATGATTTTATAATTTCGGTTTCGGCTATCAAGTTTAGAATATCAGCGTAGTTGTAGAAAAAACTGTAAGTTCAATGACCTGACATATTTCACTCCAGTACCTAAACACACATGTTTATAAAGTTTAGTAAACATAGTAGGTAATATATTGGATTACATTCAAACAGTAAAGCTATTGTGTTCCTTATAGTGAACTAATCTATTGTGAAGGAAGTAAATGATTACTAAAACAACATAATTTCTAATTTCGAAATGTTTCTACTTACTGTATCTATTACTGTGATAGCGCAATATCTTATCTATGGATTACAATACACCACATATCTCAAAATCGCATGTCAGCCAAACACGTACGTGGAGAATTTGTTGTGTGAATCACATTGTACGAAACAAAATATCACGAACTTACAGTATACACACGTACGCATAAGCTCACATACCTATAGCTAAGAATGTGAATTCATCACTTCAAAATCCGACCTCGGGGAAAAAAACATTCGCAAAAAAATGAATACAACCAGATGGCATTCGATCGACCGGAGGCATTCCATTCGTAAATAATGATTTACAGATATGCACTTTATTCACCACAGCCTAGATATCAAATTTGAATGACGCCCGCGACGGCATTAAGTCTCTTTAGTAGGGAAGGGGGTTGGGAAGGGAGAACAAAAAATAAAAATTGTGAAGCGGTACACGGACGTCCTTGGGTTTTACTGTAGGCCGCATGCCGGCTGTTGCCCCGCCAGCTTTTATGGACCGGCCCGTATTTTGTGAGGTCCTCGTTTTCGTTTTTGTTTCTAACCCCGTGCGCGTACCCCCGGAGAGGTATTTCGATCGCTCCGATACGAGATCGACCGAACGCAATTGATAGCTTTAAATATGCGAAGAAAGTTCGTAAGGAATAAGACACAACGATGAACTTGCAATAAGACAACATGATAATGTCGTTGATTTTAGATGTTTAAGTAACGATGACAATACAATATTTCAGTATTTATGACTGTTAGTAATAAGAGAACGGCACAAAGTACTCGGATAACGTAGGGCGATAAAACAGAGGGTAGTAAGCGATGACCAACAAAAATGGACTCATTTTAATTTTACTTATAAGAGACTACTTGTATCATGAGCTACTTTTTTTGTTTTTAGACAGAGACTGAACGGAAACAACAATCTTTAAATTGATATCGTGTAAAGGACAAAGTAGATAAAAATTCTAAATGAGCGTAATTTAAAGCAATTATTAAAATACGTTTTTGATTAAACATCATATAAAAAGTAATATTTACAAAATAGCGCCAAATATAACTCCTGTTATTTTCATCCATGAGTATTCATATAAATATCTGGGAGAGGTAGAAAAGGATTTAATTTTGTGTTGAAAACTTATTTCACTGATATTCATCACTTGTTTCATGCAACTCGATAAGTCTGAGTGCTTATTAATTTGCCCATTTTTTAATACGCCATTGATATTAATATTCACAGTTTTCCGAATGGTTAAAATTTGACCTTTTTAATATGCCATTTGTTTTGATATTCAAAGTTTTCCGAAAGTTTCAAATGTGACTTTTTTAATATGGCTTTCGTTTTGTTATTTATGAGTTTCACAAGTGCTCAAAATTGACCTTTATCTAATATTCCATTCGTTTGGTAGTAATGAGTTTTCTAAATGCTTAAAATTTGCTGTAAATAAATATGCAATTCGTTTTGCTATTCAAAGTTTTTTAAGTGCTCCAAATTTAGTCTTTTAAAATGTATGCCAATCATTTCCTTTTTACTTTTAGTTAAGTTTTCAGAGTGCACGAAATTCGGCCTTCTTTTAATATACAATTAATTTTAGCATTAATAAGTTTTCTGAAGCCTTAAAATTTAATCATTTTTGAAAAGCCATTCGTTTTGACATTCAAAGTTTTTTGAGTGCTCAAAATTTAGTCTTTTTCAATATGCCTTTTGGATTATGTATTTTTTATGAAAATTTCGACCCTTCCATCGATCATCCGCCCTGTAGATCTTATCCGCTTTTGCAAATGGCGAAATTACTTCTATATAGCTTTTTAGGATTCCATACACCCTATAAAAAATGGAACCCTTATAAGATCACTTTTTTGTCCATCTGCCTTTTTTGATTTGAGTCTGATAAATTGTGATGCAACATATAATAGCATCTTTTATCTGAATTTACTGAATCTGAATCGACAAGGAAAGTTTCGATTTGGTTGATATACAGAATTAGGTGTGATCACCAAATGTATAGCGTAAATACACAAATTGCTAATGTAGAAGTAAACAAATAAAATAAAAGTCACATACAAGATTAATAAAAGAGAAACACAAGACAAAAACACTATTAAGAAAAATTGTCAAATGCAGGCTAATACTCCGATATTCTCAAGGGTTTATGAATATTCTACTCGAAGTGGAACCTGACACTGAAACTTGTATCATCGTATGTGGAGATTTAAACTTGGACAGGTACAAAAATGAAACGTTTGTCAATTTCATGCAAGAAGAGTTCAATTTAGAATGTTGTCAGAATCACCCCACCACCACAGGTAATGTGTACCTTGATACGTAATTTAAATGTCAACCTATTTCGATATATTTCATACTTTTCGCATCATTGACATGTATTTAATAAATTGAGATTGAAATGAACTCAGTTTGAAATATTAATTCGTATTGTTCTTCCAATTGCCCGAGTATCCTCTTATAGCTACAGCTACATAAAGGACACAGCCAACCAGTTCTTTTTACCTGTAATTTCATAGAATTTGTACCGTTTTGAACAGATATTTTAACACAACTTAGATTTTGAAATAGAATATTCATGCAAACCATCGATTAAAAATATGCATTTTAACTTATAATGTAACTTTTTGATGTGGACGACTATACATAAAATATATCTAGAAGACGTATATTTAAAGTAAATTATAAGAGCAACGAAACATTGATGAGAAAGGTCTAAAGAATAAAAAAATAGGGACAAATTTCATTCCATCTATGATGTTAAGAAAATGACATAACAGAGTACTTAATTTAAAGTGTCATAACAGACATCAAGTCACACCTATTACGTAAATATGTGGACACCATAAAAAAAGTAAAAACTCCAACAACAGTTCCCATAAAAGACCCACGGCCGATTCTAGTTTGGCCAGCCCTTCCGACCGCGCCCCTCTTGCGTTCGCGCCGCGTTAGTTTCTGAGAGCGCGCTGCGTAATTATGTACAACTTTTACTTTCTTACAGCTTGCTGCATTTTAAATTTGATGTTACGCTGTATCCGATGAAAGTTCTCGGCGACATAAAATTCGGTGATTCAATCGGTGCTAATGCAATGCTTGTGATTCGCCCTACAAGAGGTCTAGAATCGATTTTTAATCGTGAATAGCATTAAAAAAACATATGTTGGAGTAGCATTAAAAAAACCAAAAAACAGTATGGAGAAAAAAATACATAATAGCATTTTCGAGGAGCAAAGCTTGTGAATCACCAGAGAATAGGCGGTCATCACCAACCATAGACACACGCAACCCTAGAGAAGTCAGCAATGCGTTGTCGGTCTCTCGGCTAGGAATACGATATCTGAAGGAGGGAGTAGGAGGGTCGTGAAATTTATTATAAATTAATACCATTTCTGAGATTTTCGATCTTTCAACAACAAAACATTGAGTAATAATTGTAGTCGACGTTCCATCTACTTTAATAGCGATAATTTTTAAAACGCAACAACGGTTACGAAGCTACCGCCGAATTAATTTAATTAAATTATGACACAAGTGTTTGGCAACCAGCAGTAATAATAACGTCGGGTTACACACACACGGCGCCGCACCACAATAGGAACACCGGCATTATTAGAGTCGAATTAAAACAATTAGCGCGTGAAGGTCTTAACGAATGTCAGTACGCCAGATTGATAACTTTGATTAAGAGTTTGCTTCAAAACTGTACCTACGAAATCGTAACCCAGATCTCACCGGAGTTATCTCGAAGTAATAAAGGTCGATCTGTTGAAGCTATGGTAATTTTCCAATAAGATTACATATTAAAATTTCAGTATCAAAACCGGATTGACATCGAAAAATTCAAAGATTTTTTAGTTTGTTACGTACAAACCGGATAAAATCATTTTATAGCCGAACTTAAAAGCACATAGAACCGTCTACGATCATATTTCAAAACCGAATGCAGAATAAACAACGTACAGCAATTTCATACACAATCCCAACGTCAAATGTTATATGCACATTGTTTGGCAAGTTGTGAGAACTCACAGCAACCGTGTTAATAACTGTCTTCAACGTCAATTTATAAAGAAAAAAATAACTAACGTAACGTTTTAAAAGTCTTTACACATCGTCATCGGCACTGACAAAATGGCAATACGGTCATCATTACGACTTCGTGTTGTAAAAAGGATCCATTGCTAAATCTATTCAACGATTTCATATTAAATAACTTTAAAAATACGTCTAAGATCAGTAATCATATCTCTTACGTAACCTCTTATAAAATACAGAATATATACAACAAAACAAAAACTGCACAAAAGAATGAATGAGATTACCGCATTCATCGGCGATGTGTCTCGATGTGTCGCCATTCAAATCGGTTATGTCACGTTCGCAAATAGTGCTTAGGCCGGTACAGTCAAACAAACGGCAACAGTTGCAACACGCGACGACGCTATATTAACCGACTTTCGCAAAACTCATCGATAAAATCGTTATGCTGTCATCCCACACGCGGCGAGCTCCGAGGATAATAACAGTACTCGAAAACCGAGCAATAATAACATGGACGCACGGCAATTGTTTAATTTTAGATAGACGAAAATCATTAAATATTGCAACACGACGTTCGGAAGAGATTGCAGCTCTTTAATGGACGATACTAAAATAATTGCAGTTCTGTGACGATTGACTTAAGGGAGCGGATGCTGTATGACGATCTTCAAGAGTAATAGCCTTGAGGATTTCAACTTGACCGCGCCCGGTTCACAGATCACGCCGTTTCGTAACTCAAGGAGCGGCTTCTAATTTTACACAGGACGGTGGAACAACTCGCTCATCCACAGATAAATCTGGAGATACCCGCCGTCCGGATAGTTTGGGTCTCTTATCTTAACGGCGCGTATTAAAATTTACAATATTAACTTAGTCGCGGAGACGAGATAACCGGTCTCAACAATCACCTTACGACGACGCCGTATCTGTTTCGGTAGATTTCATAAAGTTAGTGAACCTACACGCGAGAATATTTAACGTTTAAAATAATAAAACGACTTAAAATGAGACTGTAACGTGTTTCATACATCAGAAATTATCTCTTTGGAATTTGAAGAGACCTAATAATTGTTTTGCAAATAAAGAATATATATGTATTAGCTTTCCACCCGAAGCTTCGCCGTCGTGGAACACAGTCGTTCCAGTCGATCGTTCAAAATAAAAAAAAATCTTCATTTTTCTTATTTTGAACGATCTTCCCACTACCGGTCCTACACTCAGTTTGAACCCCGGTCGCGTTCTCAAGTTCGGCCCCAGTTCCCGCACTCGATTCTGCTCTCCGTACCGATTTTGATTTGTATGATGCTGGTACAAATGTTAGTATTAAAATAAAATAGACTATATTACTCGGAGACAGCGCAGATTTAAAAAAAACTAGAAATAGAAGTATGCAAAATAAAGAAAAAATGGAAAAATAAATTCTAGATAAAAGGTATCCTATGATCTTTTTTGTACCCCTTACAACGTATACGCAAAATTTTATGATGATCAGTTGAGTAGTTAATTGAAGCCTACAAAATCAATCTCTATTCTTGAATTCTTCAGCACTTAAGGCATACTGAGTATATACGCTCGTACATTACTCTAGATTAATGAAATATCTCGGTCAAAAGGAAATATTGATTCGAACTTCTTGGACATGAAAATGGAAAATGGGAGATCTAAAATAAAGTTATTTATAATAAACGGTCACGGTTAAATCATTGCGAAGGTTACAAGACATATTTCAAGTTACACAATAGGCAATACTTATTTATGCATAGTGTGTGAAGGCCAATGCGATTCTGTACGATATTGTCTATCGAACTCAATCATGAGATGTTTATCAAGTAGCTACCGACAAGATGGTGTTAAGTATATTTGTTCATTTAATCAAACATATTGTTGCAAAACTTTTTATAAGGCGATATTTGTAAATATTATCATAAACTACTCGCACAGTAATTATTTTATGCTAGGATTTTTATATTAGGAGTAGGTTTCGAAAATACTTTATATAAAAAAAAGATACAAAACAAAACCGACGGTCATGCGGCCGCAACATAAAAACCACTGAAGCCTCACAAACGAACCCGACATAAAAGCGAGTCGAATGGGATGCTTTTGTAATTTATGGTCATGCTCTGTTAATCGACAACGCATACATGCTCTATGGTTGCTCAAAATGGCGGCCGGCGTCAACAACCTCGCGTTCGCAACAAAATTAACATTCACGGACGTACGCCGACGCCATAACGCGGCAGTCATTACCGTAATAGATCAAATCAAATAGCCGCGTTATTAACAAAACACGAAATGTTATTTTAACAACGCGAGAGGGAAAACCGGCAACATTTTCATCACTTTTTGTCATTTAACGAAATGACTTTTACGCTTCGGAAAGTGCCAATAGAGCCTTTTTAAAACTACACAATCGGAATACCAGTAGCGGAGTTCCGATCACTAAGAAGGAACGCGCCAGATCAATTCATTATTATTTCTGAGATTACATTTTGAACGCTGACAGCGTGTAATCAAGATGTATTGTGCGTCTGTACAATTTTAATCCCACAAAAAATCTCATTGGTCCGTTACAAAACGCGCTCTCTCGCTGTTGCTACCGTAATGCTATAAAGCAAACAATATAAAGAAAAAGAATTGTATTTAAATATGAACAAGTTTCATTTTTTCTATGTAGGCACTTGTAAAATACACCTAAAGCTAGATCTTTCTGTTGGTCGAGGTAGGATTCGAACGATCAAAATATCGTTAACGTGTATGTAAAGTACAATAATTTTACACACTGCAGTCTACCTAGAAATGGTCAATTGAAAAATGGAATTAAACGAGTTAATGCCGTGTTGCAAAATAAATATCAGCTAAACATGTATGTCGCCACTACATACTTTAATGATTGTATTTTAAGAAGATTTGAGAAGTATATGATTCATGTAATATCACGTAGAATACGTAAACGAATTTCTCCATGATTTTCGAAGAAACGTAGAAGAATAGAATCGCTCAACCGGTCCGCTTCAAGCTTACGCAAGCGTATTGTAGAGCAGGACTGACCTACGACATTTCCTCGATAACGTGTTCGGCGGTAGCGCCTGTTCAAACGTCCAAATGACGAAACATTCTTGTAAAATCCAGTATAATGAGCGTTTGTTCAATGCTATCCAGTCAGTTGAAAGACCGTTAGAACGTACCTCAGTGAACGAATTTAGTGTCTAAGCAGGGGCTATGGGCCAATTGAACGTACTGTACTCAAGAAAATATTGAATCAGGTATCGTGTATTTGTTGCACACTGGCAAAAGTATGGATAGATAAAAACAATGTAAGCTCATGTACATTCTGCGAAATGATCATATCAGAGGTGCACGCCAAAAAAGGTAGCAGCATAGATTACTACAATTCTAAAATTTGTCAAATACTTATTCGATGTCCTCGTAAAAAACTAAGAAAGATTTAAATCATAAATATCCCTAACGTACTCAAAGAAAACATGAGATATCGTTGTTGTATTTCATTGAGTAGCTTTTTCTGAGGATGCGGTTAATCAGTAGATAATTGTGTATTTATTCTCGTTAAATTGTATTATTCTTGAACATATGATATTGACTGGGCAAATCTCATGTGAATTGATTCACTGGTTTTGTAACAAATAAGATCTATAATAAATATAAATAATATAGATGAAAAAAAAAACTTTCATTTTTAATAAGTAATTAATAATTTTGAGAATACTTTCTAGATAAGGTCTCCCAGCTACGTCTAATGAATATCATTTTATTTCAAAGAATAACGAGGTCTTTATTACAATAAACAAACTCATTATAACGTTATACATTGTAATAGAAATAATACAATTTAGTTGAAATTATGGGCGTCTGATAATGCATAACTACAATCGTTATATTAGTTATATCTTTGTCGCAGTTCATAATTAGCATACGCAGTCGTAACAAGTGCAAATTCGTCGGCCACAATACATCATAGGTCATTCGACAAACGACTTTTAGTATTTATTAGATCGTTAAGCTAAATGTCGACTTGTTCTCGAATCGTGTTGTGTAAATCCAATCTGTAAATACCTTGTCTAAAGATAAGAGTGTTTTATTGAAATTCGTTGCACGCCACTCCGGGTAAATATCGATTTATCAATAGCGGTACCACGATCTCTCGACTGATACTTTATTGAGATATTAATTACACGATTTTGAACTTGGATTAAGTCATTATTATTTTTAATATTCAAGATCATACAATGTAATAAACCATTAACACAATTTCAAATGAATGGATTAACGCAAGAAAATCGAACAGGTGTTATTATTTATGGGTCCCATTGTCAGGGCGTTACAATACAGAAATAAATACGTGTCAGCCGACGCGGAAACCACACCAGGAAATTAGGTGTGGTCTGACTGCGGCCCCGCTGCGACTACACGATGGGAATGGAATTAGGTTACCATCATTTAGAAGACAATTTTAGACATCAAAGGAAAATATTCTGTGCAGAAGTAATTGGAAAACAGTTTTTTTTTTTTGCTGTTTTCAATTATGAATTCGACTATAAGTATTGATAGCTCCTTATGCTACCTGATTCGGACTGAAATTCACGAACTTCAGACACATCTAGACATACGTAAATCGTTATATTCAACAGCTGAACAGTTAGTAGTCACCGTGGTTATTCCCGAATCGCATGACTTCGTAGGATGACGCATGAGTCGCTATGTCAAATAAGTAGAAGCTTGTTTAATATATCCACGCTCTAATCTCCCTAACAACAAAATACAGGAAACCAATTAGAAAATAAGTCGCTGACCTAATAAAATGTGAAGAAAATAATGGGCTCGTAACTCGACAACGCAATCGTGAAGTGGTTTCAGTGAAAACACAGGTCGATCCATAACAATATCGCCTTATCCGGGAGCGCGAACCACGTAAAAACGGCACGAAAAAAAAGCGGGCGACCTCCAACCCGTTCGCAACAATGCCATATCAAATGAACGTCACAGAGGCTGCGCACGTGACCAAACAGGAAGTCGTACGAAGGTAAGCGAACGAGCTATCGGTTTATACTTTCCCTGGCTTGGCCGCCATATTCCTGGTCTAGACCATACCACTAATACTTAAATTGCGCCAATGCAAAACATACATGATGAGACGTTTTAAAGGAGTACGTATACATTTCACCTACTTTTTTTTTTTATTCAATTGAATGTTTAAGAGCAATATTCAAAGAATCTTTGAATATACACTTTTTTATTTTATTTTAGACTCGTCGGCGAAAGTAAGTAATGCATTCGTTCAGATCAACCTTGAACTTTGAGTTTTCGTTAGGAAACCCTGTTACAAAGGAAGCAACAGAAAGAAAACATGTCCCAATTGGTTTACATTAGTTATTTTGAATGCCGAGCTAATTAATTATTCATAAGGAATTAAAAGTCGGATATGATAATACGGATCCAGATTAAAGCAGGGTTCTGCAACTTTCGATTGTGAAACAGACGATGACCGAGATTCCTTAGCATAGAGTCTCCGTCCTCGAGAACGTCTTTTTATCGCTCGAACGAGCTCGACGGGATTTCTACTTTTCATTAAGAAAGTTCAATCGGTCAAAGCCGTCTGTCACCAGAGATTTGTGGACTGTGGAAACTTTATAAAAACGATCTTTAGAAATGCTAGAATTTGAATTTTAAAAACGTTCCCGTCTCATTTTTGAAGAAATACATCACATCCATTATTAATTAAATGATATGTGCAATTTTATTTAAATTTCAATAGTAGTGGGAGAATGGAATTTGAGTTTGAAAGAAATGTAGCAATGTTATGTAATTATTACTTAACAATGTCAAATAATTCTAATGAGATTTGATCACAGCATCACGCGCTTAAACTGGATATTACATTAAAACAAGAGGTTTATTTAGAGAATTAGTATAATAATCAGTTAATGGTATGTCAAATAACATAAAAAATTGAATAAGTATACCACTCGCGTTACGTTTATGGCATGTTAAGCCTTCGATCCCGAATCTCATTGCCGTATTGGTGACAAACGTCGTTAGTTGTCCCCTCGTAGTGCTGGTCCAGCGTGGGAGGCTTAAGATCCCTAGCACTTTAACATGCAATGAAAAATTGAGATGTTATCCCTCTGTAGTGGAATGATTACGTACTAATTAAAAATCAAACCCAATGTACAAATACATTATGACAGCAACAGCGGGTACTGTCAACCGAAAAACTAGTTTGAATTCATAGAATAATTTATTATTAATTTTGTAAGAACATGCTGAGTATTATCTCATTCTTTAATGTTTATTTTCATTTGAAGTACGGTTTTCATTATATAACGCTTTTGAACTTACCATTTGCCAAGAGAGTATTGTCGTATAATATTTTAAAAATAGGACTGAACATAGAGTTGTTGTAGCAGCATTAGTTGACATCTTACATACATTTCATTACATTTCTTAGCGAGGTAATGAGCATATACTTGGAACAAAATTAGTGCTCCAATGAAAAACAGATAGATCATAAACAAAAAGTATAAGGTACATTTATGGTTGTGACCTATAACAATATTTAATATGTTAATTTTATCTAGGGCCCCTTCTATGACACCCTTTTAAATCCACTTAAAATTTTGATTTTAGAACGATTATGTGAAATTGATTTGTCGTTAGATCGTGAAAGAGACGCTTTATCTAGTATTATAAAAAAATTGCTAATACTTCTATTTCTAAGAGTAGCTTCAGTATAGTATACAAGTGATATAGTACAAAAAAATCAATACTACTCAAAACATTCCTGTTATTTTGGTTTGCAAAATTCAGTTTGTAGAAAATTTACGCTGATTTTCAACCTGCTAAATCGATTTGGCAAATTGGTCCAACACCGAGTACAATAAAACCTTCCTAAAGAACGGCATTAATTATTATCGAATAATATACTACTGAACCTGTATTTTCGTTTATCAAATAATCCTTTTCATCTTAAATAAGAACGGTACATGTTATTACGTAAGTTCAAATACATCGCATGTGTTCAGTCTTGGTCATACAGAACATTTCTGCATGAATCATTATAATTTAATTACTTTCATAACTTTAAGGTTAGCGTGATGTAAGCGGCGTCGTCTGTGGGAAGTGGTACAGGTCCATCTGAGTGTAAAATCTGTGACATATCCATTACGGGTCCGCGTTCAGTTCGCTGATCTGCCTTTCTAATTGTACCATCATTATTCATGGAGATTAATATATCCACGTCTATTTTATTTCGTGGATCACGTGTAAACATCTAGTCAGCCGTCGTTTTCCTTTTCTAGATACATCATTCCTATCTGAGACTTATCAGTTTAGTGAACTGTTTATTGCCTTATCTTGGCCGTTTTTATCACACACTCCTGAGGACTTACCGCTCGGTTTCGTCGTTACTGAAATCGAAAGTGGTCCCGACGATACATACCTGTAAAAGATAAGACATTGTTTACTTCATTACGAAATAAGTAAATTTTATAAAAGTTCAACATAAGAAGCGATATTTCCTAGTGTTGCAACAACACGACATATGTTATTACAATGAGAAGTAAATGATTTTTAATAATACGCATAGTAAATATATAGTAATATGTAGTACTAATATATGTTGCATTTACATCGCGATCTCCTCGCATTACGGGTGTACTCTCATATCTATTACGTATAACTCGGTCACATTCTGCACTTGCAACAAATGATACATAGTATGTATAAATACGATCATGCGTCATTCACACGATCATTTCATAAACAGGGATGATCTGCTCCTTGTTTTTATTGAACAAATTACAATCAAATACTAATATCAACAAAAATTTGATATAACAAAAAAAATATGACCGTACTGCAAACCCTGGACCGAGATGCGCAGTCACTACATACTTCGTCCGCTGAACCGCGGCAAAACGCTATCGACGACCGGAGCAGCGATTAGTTCTAGGGCTGAGCGTAATATTTTATGATCCGTGGCCTTATTATCTAAATCGAATCGATTTCTGATTTGGCGTGATTTTTAAATTATTTCGGTCATTCTACAACTATTTCGAAATGCAAATTGTCTTGCTATTAACAGTGTTGTCTATATAGTGAAATCACTAAATTATAACAATGAAAAAGCGCATACGCGAATTAAAAACAGGAATGGTGATTTCACGATTTTATTATTCTAAAATAGATAAAACTAGTCTATAACGATTTTCAAAAGAATTTACAATCGGTTTTGCTGCGTTCGTATTTAGTGTAAAGCGAAGAGTTTTTTTTTCATGTAAATCTTTAGAATAAATTAAATTCTTGTACATTCATTGAAGATCCATGACATTTCAATAATATGGTATAATTAGAAGACTGTTTTGACGACGGAGCAAGAAGGTAGGCAGAGAAACTCAATAACAAAATAACATATATTAGTCGTGTTTGAGTTTGTTGGAGTCGTCTTGAGATGTACTCCCACCATAGCGGAAAGTGAACACTAACACTCCATAACAGAACAACTTATCCTAGTCGTGTTTGGGCTTGTTGGAATCATCCTGAGATGCACTTTGACTGTGATGGACTTTTAGGGTCTGATGATGGCGGTGGAAGTACAGCACTGGAACTCTTTAATTAGACAATGTATCCTAAACACAATTAGGCCACGTTGTTCTATTATGGAGTAGTACCTATCTTCCGGTTCCATCTTCAGACCCTGAAAATCGCCCATCGTCAAAGTGCATCTCAAGATAATTCTAGCAAGCACAAACATGGCTAAGATACGTTGTCTCATTACAGAGTACAAAATGTAACAGCTCTTGCTGTTACATTTGAGCGATCGAGATCTGCATTATTTCCAATTTTAATATGGGCAGTACAACCAACTACAGCGAACAACAGTACGCGATTCATTGTGTGCCTTTTACATTGTGCATTTAAATAACAATAAATTATATTAATTTACATTTTTATCCTGGCAGTACCTAAGACCGCTCGTTGAGAGCATTCGTACGCCCTTTGCCACACAGAACCGCGAACAAGGGTGAGCTGAACTATCTCTATTTTATTACACAAGGAATAATTGTTTTAAATAAATTAATTTATTAAATTGGACAAGCATCAGGTCATCATTTAATAATAAATGGAAGAAATAAAAAAAATATTTATTAAAATTATACAGCCCTTCATCAATAATTTGTTAGATAGAAAAGGAATTCTGCGTAACACTGACGCATACAACAGCAACATCAATATAATTTTCTCAGAAGAGCGTAATAACTGTTACCGAAATAGCAGTTAGCGTGTTATAACGGATTAGAGGAGATCAAAGCGGCGAGTTATGTCGTAAATGAGTAATTAACGCGTTCGTTGTAGAGCGAGTTTAGGCAGCGGGATGGCATTTGGAGCTATTAACATGTACGCAGTTGTTAAGTAACGAGTTATAGTTATGTACTATGTGTTTTCGCTATTAAAATAAATGCTAAAATAACCGTTAAATAACTAAATAACCGTAGAAAAAAAAGAATCTTTACCTATTAGAAGTAACCGCTTGACTTATGTCGAAGCTGTTATTAAAATATTATATCAATATTAGCCGAATGAAATTTTAACAATTGATTTCGCAATATCCTAGTGTATAGATTCGAAACTATAGTGTATAGTAATATTTTGAAGTTTTATTATATATATAAAGGAAAAATGCGGCATAAATCGCGAAAAAAATTTATGACGTTAATGGATCTAACGTAGTGTCGGTAAGAGTAGCACAAAGCAGTTCAATCGTTTTCAGTGCGGTAATTTTGACGTCAAAGATTTTGATAATTGGAAATGACTTATTTGAATTCCATATGTGACAAGAGGAACGATACAGGAATGAAATATCACTCGATAGCGCTATAAAAAATATGTGTAAAACTTATTCACACAAGACAGAATTTAAATTCTGATGCAGGTGAGCAGAGAATATTCGCCGCCACGGTTACTCGCAAACCCAAAGGAGTCACCAGTGTATTGCCAGCCTATAAATTTATTAAAGCTTAAAAGTTGAGTCTCCCATATGTTCTCCTAGTATATTAACTATAATTAACAATGTATTTGGTGAGTTGATAGATCGATGGCACGGCTTGGCCTAACTTCCGAGTCGAATGCGTATAAACTAGTCGTGAAAAAGCAAAGAGTTTTACTTCAATGTCCGTATTATGGAATGTTACACGTATTCAGATAACGTTAGAAGATGCTGTTTGCTCTCTTTCTATCAATCATTCCGGCTTATCGGCTGATAAAAATACGCCTGTAACTAAAGCTCCACCTCAAGAGGTACGCCATGCTGCTGGTTCTCCCTTATAATATGTTTACAAACGTATATTCATTTTTGGTGGGTTTGAAGCAACATTATCGCAACCAAGTCTTTTTCCTAGAACATCGTTTCAAAATATTTTAATTATAATAATTCACAATTTTTCCTCAGCAGTCACTTAAAAGAAATCCATCTCGGTTTACTTTCATAATAAACGAAAATTGCTAACGAATACCGTTTGCAGTTTTCGATTTCCGCTAGCCCATTGTAGATAATGTAACTGATTTGCTCTCAATTTTGAAGCGAATGCACAGCCAATATTTCGAATGATTTTCAGTTGACATCGGTGTAAGAATGAAGTGTTTCTTAATAACACATCTCTATTAAAATTGAGGTTGCACGTTTCCGTAGCTCTACAGGCGTGTAATTGTCCGCAGTCGACGTCGCGAATGGCGGTCGACACGCTACCGACAACGACTTAAGGCTTGTAAAAATGCCGACACGCAACTATCTTTGATCCTGCGCTTGCGATCAAGTTGATAAAGATATAAATTAATCCTCTTATTAATGCCTAAGAAGTGCATGGATCAAAATGTTCCAATGCTCCCATCTACCCCTAACTAAAGAGAAATACAGTGCATTTTGATATTTATCAGCTTAGCATAATGTTAGTTACTTATAATTTTAAAGACGGTTTTCATATTTATTAATTTGACAATTTCATTTACATGGGCAGATTGTAAAATTATACTTTGTATATACGTGTTTTTTTTAATTTTCTTATTTTGAATGAATAAACCTCAAATTGAACCTTTATCGGTTTTAAAATATGTTAATTTAAAATTAACCCAGTCTTAATACGCGATCTCTATCCAAACCCCACGTGTTCGTTCTAACAGTTGTATAATCACTTTGACTGCATAAACATTACCTAAATCCTTTTATACCGCAATGGCAGATAATCCGATGTAGGTGTCGTATTCTAAAGCAATCTTAATGACAATCTACCGTTGCTTGTTGGGCAATCTGCTTCAGCTCCTCTCTTAGAAAATGTGAAAGACACGCTTATCAGTATTAAGTAGTGCTATAAAAGTAACTAGTGAATTTGCAGCACGGCATAAATACGGTCGAAATTATAAGGTTGATTTTTAAGTAAAACGGTCAACTTTTAAATATCTAATTTAAATCGGCGATGGCTCAGCGGTTAAAAGCGTTAACTTCAATCAGCACATGACGGATTCGATCCTGATTACGAACGAACCGACAAATGATTTGTTAACCAAAGTTATATTAAACCATTTGCTCCATACTTCGGAGAGCGAGTCAAGCTTTCGTTTCCAGATGTCGCCATCGCATTGGTGACAGCGGTTGTCAGCAGTCTCCGACGACCACGACCGATGTCAACGAACCAAGGCCCTCCATTCGAATTCGCTAATTACCGTTAGATAAATCCCTTATACGTCAATATAATCGGAACAACAAAAATTTTACAGATGCACTATTCAGGTCAAAGTGAGATTCTAGACAATATTATCTTTAGAAAGCTTTTTAATTCGGCAACATGCAAAAACCCTTGAAATATTTAGGCCAGTATTGCAAACCCAAAGTTGCATTTAACTGTGATGCTTTGAGGGTTATTTTTTTAAATATTTTTTTACCGATATAGATAACAAAGATTACATCATTTATTTTATGACTGTGTGGAGCAGCGAGCTTGAAACTAACTTTTAAGGTTGCGATTTTTACGTAGTCGGGTTTTAGCTTCTGGCTTTTATATTTTATTTAAATTGTTTTGGAATTTTATTTTCGAAGCAGTTGTGTACAGTGCCGCTTTATAATTTATTTAGCTTAGGTTTTATTTTTTTATAATAATTACATATAGGATTATATTTTGGAACGTAAGACTCCTTAATTTTTTGTAAAGAACTGTTTCTCCCAGTATGTCAATTATATAATCATTATGATTTGAAGTTTGGAGGTGTACAAAGTGCAGTGTACCGTTCATGTACGTATTTATGCGTGATTGTTGTGTAAAACCCTGTCAACATTTTGCATTTTCGATGTCAGCGGTTAGACTACACTGTTTGACGAACAGTAGTCGTTCCGTGAATTCCTCTACTTATGCAAACATCATCGCCTGTCCTTTAAACCCTTTTTGTCCAATTCGACCCCCTCTATTTATTATTTTACGATAATAAAAAGCAAAATTCTAGATTATAAGTCTAGACCAAGTGCTTGTAGGACTACGCAAAGTTTAGGGTTCCGTGTTTAGTTACATAAATGTATGGGAAAATTTATCAAATATTAGACAACAAAAACAAATCAGGAGAGCGGTTGTAAAAGGAGTCGCTTTATACAATTTGTACGGAACGTAACCGTACAACCAAGGCTTATGTTTGTTTTGATCATAAAATATATGTACATACACACATCGACAGTCATCAAATTATACAATCATCCTTCCTTTTGGATTTAACGTAGTCGGGTAATCAAACGAGCCCAAACCCGATGGAGCTGCGTCGTTTCGTTAGTTATTTCGGCCACTTTCCGACTCCATCATCAGGACTCTGAGCACCACTTAGGATTAGAGAACTCGTGAAGACAAATTAATTGAATCCAAACTGTAACGAGGCTACGACGTATCATTTCAGTGTTCTTAGGGTGAAGAAAGAATATAAAAAAAAAATGTTTTATTACTATTAGATAAAATTTATTTTGAAATCCTCACAAGCTCTTTCATTTGATGTGTCAAACAATACACTTCTAAAAACTTTTGTATTGTAGCGCATAATATTGCGAGATTTACCATATTTTTTTTTTGAAGTCGGTTAACTATCGAACCTTTGTGACCCGAATCATAAGAACGAATCGTTTGATACCATTTTCATCAATATCTGATGAGCAGTTTAAGCGCTACGGTGGAACATACGTAATAATACAAACATCTAAATACAGATTGCTAAAATTATAACCATTCATTAATGATGAACCAATTCGTTAATGATGTATCAAGTGTAAATTCTATTACCTACGACATAAAGCTATTTTTGACTTGATGTGATTGGTTTCGTCATAGTCTGGTAAAAAAAAGAGTAGGTATTGTATACTTTACATAGTTCACTTAAAAAAATATTCGAAATTAATTTAAGAAAAGTGGGCAAAAAATAAAATGGAATTTTTTTAAGACACAATATAGTTGAACGCATCCAATGTTAATCTTTAGAATGCATTTTTTAATATCTATAAAAAAGCATTAGGTATTTGTAGCATTTTTAAAATAAAAGTCTACGTGATTTTCAAAAGTGTATATGTAAAATGATGATTTATCAAACGCATTTTTCGACACATATACCATATTTTTTGAGAAATTTCTTCACTAACATTGTTTAAACTGATGCACATACAATAATTACAGAATACTTTCTTTTGATTCTCTGTGACTGTGTTGTCTAACATTTATTGTCATTCAACGACGTAAAATGTAATAACATACCGTCTAATTTTGGCTCCTTTTTTGTCCTTGTTGTTAGCCTATAAAATATACGTCAAGCACACGATAGCAGTTTTTTTTTTGATGTGCGAAAAAAAGTTTTCACAGTACAAATACTGCGGTTCTACGTGTTAGACGGTGTACGGAAATCACAAGGGCATTGACGCCTGCATTTTAACATCTCGCGAAATGCATAGCAATATTGATATTTATCTCAGATATTTTTTAGAAATTCTTTTTTTTTAAACGATCACGATAACGATTGATAGTCCTCGGTGATTAAAAACACGAGTAGAATATTATTTCGACAAATTCCACAGAGATGCGGACCGTCACTAGACACAATAATAAGTATGGATGGTCTGTTTACATAACAAATATGTAAAATATCCAAAACGAGAGCAATATGACCGTATAATGATCACAAATACTAAGCGCTATTTAAGCACAGCGCCGTCCATAAAACAAATAGAAATGCCATAATAACGACGTACCGTACAAGCTATTCGCGGTAATAAGCCTCCACGTGACGTAAGCTCTTGCGTCACGCTGCACCGATCCGCGCTATCAGCTGACAGAATCTTCTAGAATAGCGCTCGGGCTACGTGTGTGCGTTTGTTTTCGTATACTTGATTATACTTCCACCGTTCACTTTTTCCTAATTCAAGTTTATCTTAATTGATATCGCTCTTCCGCAGATACTTTATTTGGTTAAATTAATGTGATATAACATTTGTAAATAAGCTGGCTCTATGCAGCGATTCGAGAAATAAAAATGTAAAATGTTGTAGTCTAATTCATAGTTTAGAGCAAAAGTATTAATATAAAGAAATATACAAAATATAGACGCTCGTTTTCACAGAGGTCTTACTTGAGTGAGATACAGTGCCTCTGATTTAGAGGATAATTTGGATTAGATATACCAGATTTTAGTACATATCTGAATGTATAAAACATAGAACTTAAAGGTTAATACATAATTAAAAATTATCGATTTCATACGTGACACTTTTATTTTTTATTGTTATAAATTCTGCTTCTTTATCTGCACGAAAAACTACAATATCAATAAATATAATTAATAGAATTTAACATAAATATATCGTACGATTTAAAAAAAGTATATTTCTGTGTACAGGTAAAAACTCCAGATTTCCATTTCAAATTATCATAAAATATAGGATTCGACTTTAGTGAAGTGGCCAGATTGATGTTTAAACAGATCACAGCCCGACAGAGGAAGTGGAAGCGGTCGAAAACGCCGGCTCTATCGCGCCAGATGCGAGAATAATTGATGCAATCAAAACGAAACTAATATTGAGGGCGTTGCACTCCCGACGGCAGCCGTGCGGTTCTCTACGTCACTTCCGTCGTCGACCTTTGGCGCTGCAACGATGGAAGTAAAGACCACCTCGGTTCTCCGATTTTTCATCATTGCCAGCTGCAACATTGGATCGAAGAGGCATCGGTTATAGCACCTGCACGTCGACCATAATAGGTCTAGCGTTTTCGATATACGATCGAATTATATAATAGCAAATGGCGAAAATACGAGATTCGCTAGACACACACATCTAGTTATTTCAGTAGTTATACCGAGTACCTAACTTGATTCTTATGAGCGGATGAATCCGCAATTCGATGCCGGATCAGATAGGACCATACATAAATAATTTACTAAAATATAGGTATACCTACATCGTTGTATCAGTTCGGAATAGGGAAATCCTTTTTTAGCAGCTAATATGATATGTAATAGTGTTTTTCACGCATGTCAACATTATGAGTTTAACTCGAATGTACAACAGGGCAGAACATTGTTCTCCTAAATACACTACTAACTAGTTCGGAGTTCAGTATACAAATTTCTATGAGTTTATGCATTCATTTCTTTTTCTGATAGAAGAATGTTACTAATAATTTTCGGGTAATTAAAGTTTCCAACCTTTCAAAAATCCGCAAAATATTTTAAGTAAACCACTATTTTACGTACATTAACAGCCCTTCATATAGCAAAGCATTATGTCGCAAGGAATTTTAAAATATTGAAAAACTAATAAAAAAAGTAAAGATTTATTTTAAGTCCCAGCAAGATCCAAAGATACGTCTCAGCACGTGTACAAGTCAACGTCCTACAAGAGCTCGCAAGCACGAAGCAAGGCAAACGTTAGCACCGGGCGCCGCTAATGATGAAACAGAGCTTTTTCTGTCGAGCGGTTAGAGTGTACAGACTAAACAGTAACTGTATTTTTTTCGGACGCCAAATTAAGAACTTGCCGTGTTTTAGTATCTATATGAGTAAATGAAAAGGTTATGATTGTGCTTAAAATAAACTAAAAGCTTTCCGAAATGCAGCTGTACATTATACAAACATTACATCGTGTTAAAGGTATATACAAAACGAAATAAACATTTTCAATAAGTGGAATAAAAATTGATACAATGTTTAATAAACTTTAGATTTGAATTTTTCATTTGTAAATGTTAGACGTTGGTGTAAATGACGTTGTAATTCTAATGAAATATACTCGCTTATATCTGAAATATTTTAATAAAGCTAGAAAATGAACTGACCACTGTAGCGGTTCGAACGAAAAGACTAAAGAATACAGAGAAATATTGCCACGTCAAACTAATAACTAATACATTGTTTGTTAAGTTAAAAATCTTAAAATAGAGCTAACTTTAATATATTTACTATAACTATGCATCGATACCGTAGACCAAGGAAGACCAACATTGCGCATCGATTCGGAAATACTATTTTCTCATACAATCAACTTTTGGGAAACAACCTTTGAAATGTTTTTGTAGATACGTAACAAATCCGAAAATTAAATAGCGAGCAGCAAGAAGCAATGAGCAATGAAATCTGCTGAACCACACTCAAATTAAGTAGAAATCAATGCGCTTGATAAAATCTGCCCAGAATCCGATGATCTGATGCGGTACCACGATCAAGAGTCACATCAGAATGAAATAATGACAGATATTAACATATGAATAAATTTATCACAAAGACCATCTCTGTTCGTTGCTGCCGAAGCGATTTCATGTTGCGAGGCGGTGCTCGATGGGAGAGGAGACGCGTGCACGGTCGGCCGTCGCATTCCGCGGCAAGACAGTAACATATTCCCTGTCAAAGGAAAGCGTACTCTACCGAGCGAATAACATTATGTCCGTCCATCTGTCTCGATAGCGGCCTCTTCGAATGATTGATCTGAGGTTTCACCTTCAGCGTATAGTTTTTGTTAAATTCGAGTTTGATGTCAGGGGTTCCGAAGCGGTTACGTGATTATCAAATTTCAAGTGAATCGGTGGATCTATACTTTTGGAGGTTTCATAAAATAACGATTTTTTTTAGGTAGGGTTTACGTAAAATCCGATCTTAGTGAGCGTCTACGTCCCCGAAAGAGTAAATTTGTCGAAAATTACAAGTCAATCAGACCTATAGTTTCGGAGACTTCGCAATGAGTCGTCAGTCTGTCAAAAATTTTTGATTGTAAACCACACTCACTCAAATTATGAGTCTTGCGAAAATATACATTTATAAAATTTAGTCTGCAAAAGAATGAGATAGAATGTAAGACGAGACAAAATGCGAAAGAAAGACATATGAGTGCTTGTGTACGTCTGCGTATCGTTAATTGTTGTAATTGAAAATATGGTGTGTGAAAATAAGATGTAAAATAACTTTTAAACTTGATACCAAAATTATATTAAATAAACCATATAATTATTCCACTCCTGATATCGCATTGGTTTCATTCTCTCGCAGTTTAATTTTCTGAAGGTTTCACTTCTATCGCATGTGAACTGCACACGTATTTTTTTTTTACATGGAATTAAGTTTTATTACAAATAAAAGAAGTACGAATAATTATGGAAGCCTAGTGGTAATAATATAACATTTCTGCCTCAGGCTTTATATGACGCCACTGAAGAGGTACGCTCGCCACATTTTTTTTTTAAGTTTCAAATGCACAGGGTTCGGAGCTTCACCCCCCTTTACGCTGACCCAGTGTGGATCGAGACCTGCAACGACCGCCGTCACCGATGAGCTGGCGACACCTGTGACTGACGTCACAACGTGCTGTCGTGGTCAAGATTCGAATCCGGGACCTTCACATTATAAACCAACGATGTCGTCCACTCGGCCACTACTGCTCTAAATAACATTGAACATTTTTTTTTATATTGACTAATGATACCATTAGATTGTTCAAATCATAATGAGGTATTTTTCCAAGAAAACAATTTGCGCGCCTTCCCGAAAACATTTATTACGTAAATCTTTTCAAAGAAGTTACGTGTTATATTAATTCAATGGAGTTTTAACGAGCTGGTTAACGTTTCGCCGAAAAGTACTCCAGGTTTTTTTTTAACAATTTGTCTTAATGCGTTTCTACCACCAACATCTCAGTTTTAGTAAACAAATATTATAAACTATGAATAAGAGGAGCTTCACTGAGTGCCTCTCAATATCAGCTCTAATATACATATAATCATCGTTGCGAAGTAATTTGTAGCGATATAGCACAGCCTCGATCAGCGACATCGAGCTTTCGTGTCTTCGTACTGACGTCCATCGGCGATGTCGAGGACCACAACAGCATTTCCCAAGTCATCGGTCCCCAGTCCCGGCGCAGGGTCCAGATTTATCGGCCGTTCTTCCGCAATAACTGTCCGGCCGACCCTAATTGAGTCGTGACTTACGACGGGATTTCCTATGAGTTACAGTCTCTCGCATGCCCGACTACGTAACGTATGTAACTATTGTATTGTAATAAGAGTGTTATATGTACATGAAAAGCTGTAGAGACATCATTAACTCATTTAAAAATAGTCAATTTGAAGATGTATTCAGTATATAGCATAAAAAAATTCAATTTCTTTTTTGGCTCAAAGTTTTTTGTTTTTTATTATTGACCCTGCGGAATCCAAAGCTCACTTACATGATATTTGATACTCAATGATGTTATTGTTTTATTCGCTCTTATGAAATAATAAGTACTTTATAATTGAACAGAGGTTTAAAGTTCATATCCGATAAAATACCTTGATCGAAAGTGACACAATGATCTTTGAAAGGTTTTCGTAATATTAAGTAAGGTTTATATTTATTTTGTACACTCACCATTGTGTCACTATAGAGACTTATTCAAAAAAGGAGTAGATTTAAATATAAATGTGTTAAAAAACTATTGTTTCATAGGGTCGAAGCAAAAAGTTTTTCTGTATTTTACATACAAAATTGAAGGTAATTTTTCATCCTATTTTATTCAGCTGTAATATATATACCACGTTGTTCAACAACTTGTTGCCATTTCGTAGTAGTGACATAATCTTATTGCTGAAGAAATTTTGGAACTTCTGATAAAAAAACTGTAACAAGTAGTTTTGACAGTCCTCTCTTGATGTTAACCTAAGACTACTTAAATAATTCTGAAGAGAATGAAACAGATGAAAATGTGAGGGTGCAAGGTCAGAGGTTTACGGTGGATGCATTAACACTTTTTAATCAAGCTATCTTAAAATTTTTGAGTGGCTAAAGATGTGTGTGGTCTTGGGGGGTATCATAGAGAAAAACCACACCCTTTCTGTTGATCAATTCCGGCCGTTTTTTCTCTATTACTTTTTTGAGTCTCATCAGCAGTTGGCAGTAGAGATCAAAATTGATGGTTTTACCAGCCAGTAAAAGCTCATAATGAATAATATCCTTTCGATCCCACCATACACTTCATATATCATAAATCCACACCATACACTTCATATATCATAAATCCACACCATACATCAACTTATTGCGAGTTAATCCGCGTTTCGCTATTGTCTGTGAAGCTTGCTTACCTTTTAACCATGATCTTTTTAGCATGTTCTTGTTATCTCCATTTACTCCATAAATCCATTTTTCATCGCCAGTGATCAATCTCTCAAAAAACTTTACGATTTCATTACGTTTCAATAGAGAATCGCAAATGAGTACACGATTCATTAGATTTCTTTCTGTGAGTTCGTGTGGGATCCAATTATCGAGCTGTTTTGTATATCCAGCTTTTTTCAAATGGATCTTTTGTGGTCAATTCTGAGCTCTTCAGCTATGTTGTATGAACTAATATGCCGATTTTATTCCAATTTTTCCAAAATGGCAATTCAACTTTATCAGTAACAGGTCGACCAGAGCGAGATTCATTTTTGACATCAAAATTACCGCACACTAAAACCCTTGAAACAGGTTTGTCCTATTCTTATTGACACTACATCAGGTCCATAAACGTCACAATTTTTTTTCGTGGCTTGTGTCGCATTATTCCCTTTTTTTTAATAAACCATCAAAATGTATTAAATTTCTACGTTACATTCACTCTTTTGGTGAACAGAAAAACAATAGAAAAATGGCAGGACACCGTATTTACTTTTTATGTTTTTTTTTTTAAAATGACATCTATTTAGTGGCATTGAGACTAGCCAGATGCAAACAGCACAATAAAAAAAAATTATTGCAATTTCCTACTTAATAAATACGAAAAAAACTTTTTCTCTAATCAATTATGCCAATAAGGCATTTTAATTCATTGCAGCACAGTTTTCTGTACATTAATAGGCATTCTTAGACAGTATTCTGAACATGTAGGCTTCTTAACAAACAAGCCTACTGGCGGTTCTTCCAAGACTATGATAGTGCAGATTTTTTTAGCGTTCTGACTTGCGTGTTTATCAATCTCATTTGAAGAAATTACTATATTATGAAGGTTGATTGGGTTTATTGTAATGTTACATTTTGAAAACGAAAAATATGATCAATATGCATTTACAAGTTACAACGTCATGGAGATCTTTCACGGCTAATCAAGTTATCTGTACGTGTTTTCGTTTTTGGCCCATGATGTACACTCGCGTATCGTTATTCGGCTAATCAGCTATTATCCTTTCATGGGCTTAAAGTGCCTTATATATTATGTACATTAGATCACAGTACGTACATAGATATATATGTTAGTTTGTCTCTTGCTATATATTTCTGCGTATTCTGAGTATGACTAATGGATTACAAGATGATTTCTCGATCTTTGACTGCAGAATAATCACCATAAAAATATTGTAATCCTCAAGCAGCAGGATCACAGACACAAAAGGTTTTGTGGTGTGATCGCTAATATATTCAGTATGGCTACAAATTAACACCCCCTTCATGAAAACAAAACCTCAAAATGCTAAATGGCTCCCTTCTGAAAAGCCCTTATAAGATAATGTTATGATAGTTCAAAATAATAAGCATTGTGCGCAACATATTCATAGAGACAATTCAAAATAATCAAACAATATGGATATCTTGTCAAAAAAGAACAATTCAAAAAAATATTTAATTTTAATTAAGATAAATTAAGATTTATCAAAATATATAAACTCCGGGAAATAAATAAGCAAGGTGTCGTCAAAACTATTATTTTAAGTTTTGTATATTTACCGTGTTCCTACAGCGCTGTATTATTTTTTGACGTCAAAAATTTTAAACGATTCCGCGTACACAGTGCGCGAAGCCTGCAGCTTGTCAGTATGCCAGCGGCTCATGTAATTATACGCCCTGCACTAAATACCGTAGATCATATTAAATCTGAGGTCATCCGCACCAGCAGATCGGCGCCAGCACCGCCGCCGGACGGACGGACGACCGGCCGGCTATTAATAGCGTAAACGGGCTGTCCGGTCGGTCTTACGGTTCGAAATAATCTCGACCGATTGACAGCTCCGCCGCGTCAAGATAATTCATACTTTCTTACTTAATAGAAACTATTAAGATAAGCCTCCTTTCCTCTATATAGTTTCACTCATATTAACATTTCAGATCGATATTATTATCGGATGTGCGAAATTTCCCTTTTTGTATATTTACAGAAATTCAGAGTTCGGACAGTTATCCGAAAAAAATCTATTCTATTTTAAACTCACTTTTCGCCGGCGGCTTTGCCACGTAGATAGAGAATTAATACAGTTCTCCGTTATGTTGAACGATTGCTGTCATTGCCAGTCTCGGTCCTGCTCTCAATTCTTCTCCCAATACGGCTTATGGTTCTGATCTCGGTCATGCTGTTGACATTATACCGGTTCTACGCCAAAATTGTAATTAAAATCTACTGTCAATATATATATATATAAGTTATATTACTCACGGATAGTTTAGCTTTCTTTAAGTGCAAGAATTTTTAGAATCGATCTAGTATTTCCGTGCAATAGTACAAACACGTGGTCTAAGGCGGGGACAATGTTATTAGCTATAGCAAAACGCATGCACGTTTGAGCATAAAATTGTGTTAAAAGTTCAACGCAAACGGTGAAGAAATTTCAAAGATCATAAGTTTTGAACAAACGAACATTTACGTGTATAATAGACCGATGAGGCATGGGCCTTCAAGTCCGGCGCGGGCGCCGTCGGCTCCGGATGCGGTCATCGATATGGTGATCACATTCGCTTCTGATGGTTTATTGCACTATCCGGGGCAAGGAGCAATTGGTATAAGTCGAACTTACATTGAAAACTTATTTGTCAATTCGGCGGTGGTCGAATTCGCGGTCGAACAGCCAGAATCGAATTCAGCCCTTTCCCACTTCGAGGGTGAGGCTTTTAACCATTGCATCGATGTCACTCGTAACTTTATTATGTATCACGTATTTGCTACATACCTACAATATGTTTATGCCCACAATACTACGTTAGTATTAACTTTAGACCATTGACATACAATTATAAATCTACAAATATATGGTGAAATATAGGAACCAGAATCAAAAGTATGGTTGGGACATACTTTTGATTCTGGTTCAAAGTGGTAGGAAATTAGAATATAGGTATTAAGGTAGGTAAAATGTAGGACTAAGGACAGTCCCGAAAAAAGTCAAGTCACTACGACTTTGTAGTAACGAATCACAATAGAATTTTGTTCCGACGCACGGTCATTAGTTATATCTATAGCTACTTTTAATTTTCCTTTGACTTCACTGCTGATTGTCAGTTACGAAAAAAAAAAAAATTAAAATGCTTGACATCGACGGTACTACACTAACAACTCTTGATGTTTGAACATCAAATATAACATTTTGCCGGATCACGGATCGAGATACCGTTCCACGGTGAGGCCGACCAGTCAGCGGCCGACGGGCAGAGATGGTGTAAATGAATTTTCACACAAGTGGCCGGGCAGCAAGGTCGCGTGTGACGCAGCGGCCTGTGTCCGTCACGCGTGCCGCCGATACACAGTGGCGGCTGATTCGGCGAAACACAATTCCAGCGCTCAATAAAAAGCTGTTCTAATACGCGAAAAGCTAGCTGGCCCAATTCGTGCAGTCTCGACGTTCTCCGCCGACGGAAATGATTGAGAGACATCAGAATTCGAATCGTTACTAGATTCCATTAGTGTTTCGAGTTAGTCAAAATTCAAATGAAAAGAAATCAAAATGTCATAGAGATTAAATTAATCCATTTGCGATGTAAATCAAAGCTGTCGAGACAGGTAATTATTTATAGTGAAGTTATAGACTTTCTATTGTGTCTACGAAATATTTGTCAATGGTAATATAATAGGTGCATTTATGTATAGTTATTATTATAGCAGCTTCAAAATTAGAATTGTAAATACACAGCACAAAAAAGGCCATATATTAACTAAAAGGCACTTCTTCGCCGGCGTACGCGCTACGGTACGGCGCCACCACAAGCTGAATTTGCACCTTGCCTGTAACCTCACTAATTACCCACGCACTCATTGTCCATAAAGCATGTTCCATTATAATGGTTGGATGTGCCGGATAGCTGTGAATATTAACTGAATACACTTAGAAATTCTATTTAGGTTACTTTAATAAGTACACTTGGAAATTCTATTTATTTATAAATGATTAGATATTAAAAAAATATACATTATCACTGTGATTTTTATAAAAAAATCTGGTGTTCATATTAGGATAAAACAGAACAAAAATTTGTGCGTTCGTTCAGTTCTATGGTCTCATGCTGTTTACATATTTTTAAAACAAATTTTATATTTTATATTGTTATCCTCGTATATTTTACTCAAAATAAGTATTCTGCTTTATTAAAACAATTTGTACCGCAACACTGTTCCACGTTAAGCGGTATAGTCCGTTTAAATCCCTCTAGATCATTTTCATAGGCACGATTAGATCGAATGAGTTATGGCGGTCGCGGCCCACGGGTGGTATGTCACAGCGGCACCGTTACGCCGGGGTATTCGTGTCGCGGTGCGTGTGCGCAGCGCCTCGTTATATACTCGCGTACGGCACTTTGAAGGATGGCTATTGTGAGGAACGATAATTATTAATGAGTAGCGGTCAGGTAGCAGTCATCATGGAACTAATGCTCAATTTTGCACTTACAATACCCATTCTTGTTCAGGCCTTGACGGCTTTCTTATGTTAGACTTTATTATTTGAGATGATTGAGCTTTCTATATCCACTGTATGCCGATTCAGATAAGATTTATAATAATTTTGACGTCATTTATTAAATCACCTGTAATATCCATCGATTTGGGTGGCTTACTTTCCTTTTGGGCATGAAATAGAAAACAATATCGATAATTTTATGAATCGGAACTTTTTATTTTATATCACCGAATATTTTATAAACGAAATTAATGTTTGATTTCGCATCCCTTATGTGACGGTTCGATTTTCGAAGTCACCTAACGAACCCTTTTCTTACGAGACATGTATTAATGTTATTCTTATCTGTTGCAAAAAATTCACCTACAGCCAATAAGAGCAGCAAAATAAAATCGACTATAACTGCCAAGGTTTTTTTTAACAAGAATTACGATTTCGGAGCGTTCCAGCGGCCACGAACGAGTTTTTCCGCCGGTACACGGAGGTCGCTCTTCGATTGTACGGGCCGTTTCGAAGGTGACAATGTGAAGGAAGTCGACAGCCGACTGTAAATGTAAAGTCGAAAGTAAGGTTGAGGCCGCGCCCCGAGATCTGCGCCGGCGCGCTGACCGAGACACTAACATGCCTAGATGGTTTTCAGTTCTTATTGCTAATATGTAACACCTGTAACACTATTCACATTCTTTCGGTTGTTTCGTCATTGCTGTTAATGAAAGAAAAAACTGAAAGACTTTTACTACAAACATATAAATTCAACCTCTGTATCTTTGTCTGTTTTTTAGAATCGATACCAGGATTAATCATTACATAAGATGAAGGAAAACGTTACATAGCTACGCGAGTAAAATGTTAATTTATGTGCCCTTGTATTGTACGTACAATGGACCTTCTATACATGGAACATCGTTCAAAAAACATTAATTCACTGTTTTTTTAAACATATACAACTCTGATCAAATTTTTATATTTTTAGTATAACTTTCTTTCAATCACATTCAATAAGATTAAAGATTTAAATAAATGCACATATACTTACCTAAAGTGTATGTGGATTAACAATAAAAAAAGTTCGAATATTAAATTACTTTGTGCTTTCTATATCGCCGTATATCGGTATAAATAAAATACAACTCAAATAAAATGTACTAATAGCCATTCTTTGATATCGGTAAAATCACGAGAGGCCGCTGCTCGACAAACGAATCGAAATTTTAATTAGGTACTTAGTTTTCGATGATATCGATCAAGCAGTGTGTAGAATTGGAAATGAATGCACACTAGGTGGATGCAGGCGAAATTGCGGCATAATACTAAATTGAAATGAGCAAACGGGCCACGAAACGAGCACCCAGTTCGTAGATTTCAAACGACCCAGTGGCGCCAGTGCAAGGTCCGGGGAGAGTCGTCGGACGCTTTGAATTTGTCGGTCGTCGCCATTAAGGCAATTACCGGCGACACGGCGCGGCGTGCGTCGTGACGAGCCGGCGATGACAAAAAATCGCGTGACACTATCCCATTCGCGAGCCGACGCGAACGGGGACGGGGGGGCAGCGCCGGCGCCGCGCCGCTGGGGCGGCGGCTCTGACGCGGCGCCGGCTGCGGATTCCCAGCATTCTAGAGAAGCGGCGAACGTGCCAGAGTGTGAAGTACTCACTGCCCGACGACTAATTCCCTACGCCCTACGAGGGAGTTGTATGCCTACACAGGCATGCAACTAGCTTTATATTAAATGAGCAATTTTTGAAAATGTGTATATAAAATCACGGTGGGTTACAGTTTTAAATTAATTATCGTCATCAAGAGCCATCATAAAAATCGTGAGAAAATTAAGGTCAATTCGGATTTATGAGTAATGTTCCACCGAACACGTGAAATGCATGCGAGTCGTTACGAAGACAACCGAACGATCATTGAATTATCGTGACAGTTGACTGCCATTTCAGCGTTCGCTCGTTACGTTCAGAAACTAAAGGATTGAAAACAAAAACATCGTTCGGAGATTAATAATCGTCACAAAAACATTTAAATCAGCGCCACTCGGCCGATTCCGCCGAGGGGACGTCAAATGTAATAAAGTGTGCCGCTTGTACATAAACCAATACAAAGGTTACGTCTCTGATATCGCTCAGCAATTGCCTGGGATTAACCACGCCGGGTACGTAGTATGTATAGTATTCTGAACGAATAGCTTACGGTAACAATACAACACACCTAGATGATAGTGATCATAATCCACAGCTCTCAAGATGTAAGCGCTCGCAAACAGAACAACGCGTTCATCATCAAGGGTGTTAAAGTAGTGGACTTAATATTCTTTTACATAAAAATATAATATACTGGAAATAAAATCCACACTCTCGAACTTTAGCGTATGTTGATGAAGATTTTTGTTGCATTATCTAGAAATTAGTTCAATAGAGATGTTGGTATCAAAACTATTTTGTAAAGGCGCCATCACTGCATGCAACATGTTAACTTTGATTTCATTGATTATCCTAAGTTCTTGATCTAGGACTTATAAAATAATTATTTTAAATACAAGATTTTGTAAAACATTCATTAATATTACCTTATTTAGAAGTAGTAAATAAATTAGTAGATAAAAATTAACACGGGACACACTACTTTTGACGTAGTCAAATATTTTTAGGAAAACTCGAAATTTTTTATAATATTACAATGTTAAGGTTGTATTTTTTAATTTTTATAAAATATCATCATCGTTATATCAGAGCCACGTCTTCAGTCAGTCGTACGTCAGAATCGGTTACGGAAATTTAATCTCCATATTTAATTCGTTTACCATGAAAGACAATTAAGATATTAAAATATTAACGACTTAGAAAAAAAATATCTTACATATTTCATTTTCTTAACAGCTTCTATTTTACTTTGGGAAAACAAAATACAAATAGGAAATCAATTCAAGCAAACAGATGAAAACCGACCACTCATTTCTCGACTGGTATTTAAATGTGTCGTGAAAACGATTTGTTTATTATTAATTCAACGTCAAAAATTTTAGACGAGCCTAACGGAACGGCACACGCTTAAACCAAAAAAAAAAATTTGGTTGCCTGTAAAGTCGGTATACGGGCGAAAGTTTTACGTGACAACGACTTTGAATGGTAAAATCATTTTAATGTGAATATTCATTCGTATAGTAGGAAGAAGGATGAAATAATAGTAACAATTTAAAACATTTATTTATACAAAGAATTATATTTAAAACATTAATTTATACAAAGAATCTCGCACTGAATTTCATATTAACAAAATTTTATTTTACCTTTACACATACATACGTATTTATATACAAATATACATACAATAACTTGCAATACATTTGCAAGCTATGCACTAATTCTCTAGTGCAGCGCGCGGCAGACCGATCATAGTTGAGTGGGAGAGAGACGCAAGGCATTCGGCGGGCCTCTCTCTCGTTCGGTGACTCATCGTTACGTTACCGAGCGTTACACTTTTTCAAAGTGACTCCCAGCCGCAACCTAATTTAAGACGTTGTCACGTCAAAAAGTCACACGTCGACGATAAACAAAACAAGGTGACATCACAAGCGTCCGAATCGGAACGGAGCGCGACAGAGCGGCGCGAAAATACGAAAGCCCCTCAAATCGGTCGTATAACAGAAGCAAACACGACCCGAATATAGGTGGCGGCGCGGGCGCGCGGCCGCCGCACTGGGTCAATCCGGTGCGACGAATCTGGAGGCACGAAACGGCGATCGGCCCACTCACGCCCGACGGCCGGCCGACGCGCCGACTTCGGATTGATTAATTTCCACCGCGTATGAACGATTGTCGAGGAATCGGGTCGGCGACGCTGCATCGATAGCGTTTAAGATGACATTTCCTATTGATATATTTTACACGTATGTATGTATGTCCCGTACATGCATACGTACGTACATTCATACATTTGGAGGTTGTATCTCGTGAGGTTGGGACGGCCGATGTCGAAGTCGCTAGCATATTTAACGCTTTTAATGCTACTTCGTTTGAAAAGTTATTACGATAATTGATTGAGTTTTTTTTTTCTTCTGTACATAAATTATTACTCTTTTAAAAGGTTGACATATGTCCGTCGTTAAATTATCATAAGCGATTCAAATTTTGTTAGGGTCCCGCACATCGATTGAAAAAACTAAACCCTTATAGAATCACCTTTTATTTTTATGTCTTATCCGTCTTTCACAGCCCATTTTCTCCTATTTTCGTTGAATTTACTGGAAGAAACAAGTAGAAACTTGCTACATATACAAATAGATAACTTAATTACGGTGGTATGTGGAATATTTATCAGGACTAAATATTATATGCGAACGAGAATATTTAAAAGTAAAATTTTTGTCAATGTACACATCATTTGACGTATAAAATGAAAGCATTAGTGAGAAATACAAATATGTATTTTATATAATTATTTTACAGTCCATAGTTCAAAAGATATTAAAAACCATATATGCGAAGGTCGAACATTATTATTACTTCAACAAATACAGAATATTATACAAAAAAAAATATGGAACATAGAGCCCCACTGATAGTTTAAGTACAGAAGATCTAAACGAAAATCCTGCCTTTATATTTCCATGGGAAACGGAAAGTATTTATGAACATAAATTTAACATATGTTGCTTAATTTCACCAAGAATTGATAAGTAAAATTACTCCAGTGTTTATCATGTTCGCCTATAGTTATGAAGGAGTCGGGTCCAAATTATAATTTAAGATGTTTTGTTATAGTTTCACAATCAAATTCAAAGTTTTGTTGCAATGTTTTTTTTAATCTGATTCAAATTTCTTTATGGAAACTAAATCTGATCCACATTTTTTCGTATTTGTAGCAACAAACTGCATAATTATTATAGGTTTACAGTACGGTAATTTATAATAGGAAGTACTGTTCTGGTTCCGTAGTACAGACGTTCATAGTACGGAACTTCCCCTCGCGAGTCCAATTCGCACTTGAGCGGTTTTTCTTTTTATATCACGATGTTTACATCCTACTATTAGATAACGTGTATATTTTGCAACAGAAAACGAATAAAAATTATTAATTATAGCATCGGAAAACTAAATTTATTATTACATTTCGTAAAAATGTCAAATATTTGATACGACAATAAGTGTTGTACACATCGTTTTTCCAATATATGTGTAATAGATTTTTTAAACCCAACTTTTAAAAAAGTAATCCAAACAACAGTCATACTGTAATTAAAATTACGTATCAATAAAATTTTATTGCGTTAGAGCCTATTTAATGATTTAGTTCTCTAAATCGCTGGAAATTCCGACCGGCGAAAGCTGTATCCTTCAAAACTAAATCCATATCAACACACACATCCATTACAACAGCACACATACCTGTGCACCCGGGCGAAACCTAAAATAGTTTCATAATTATCACGTGTAGATTATAAGATTATTTTTAAACCGACTAACGACAATTACGGTCATGTTTTTACACACGTAAAATTTCTGACAGTCCGAAAGCAACGCGGTGACGTTTCGTAACCGGCTGCGCGAGTCGAAATCGTAAAGGATTAATATTTATACGGTCGAAATGATTATGTTAATGGCATTCGGAGCGCGGCCCGGGTCGCATTTCATTAAACACGACAACTAATCAACACATGCTCGGATCTGCGGAAAATTAAAAAACAAAAGTATAAAAAAAACACAAACTGGAAACTGTTTATTTTTTTTTTCATTATCAATATTTTTAGATTAAAGTGTTTGTTAGCGAGCGCGCGAACATGCCAGAATATTGGTATTTTTTTTACGGTTTTTTCATTAGTTAAAAACCGGTACTACGAGTATATCTGTGTCATATATTTACAAAAAAAAAATGTAATTTCTTTCATTAACTTCGGGATTCTTAGCGTGAGCCCGGTTCAGCCAGTTTTTATTATTTGCCATTTTACTTTGGGGTTTGCACTAAAATCACACCAAGTTTGATACTTGTATGTATTGCGATTTTTAAGATGTAAAATAAAAATAAAAAAAAGTCGAAGGAAAACGTGTGTCTTTTATAAGAACCCCCATTATTTTTTTCTCATTATGCATTAAAATATTCGCCTTGATGAGCCTTACGCTGTGAAAATTCCAACTGATACCTACTACCGTTCAAAAGATAAAGTGCATCAAAGACGGACGCGCGGACAAAGAAACAGCGTCGGCTTATACTAACAGGGTCCCGTTGGCACCATTTGGGTATGGAACCCTAAAAACTACCAAACCGCGATCAAAGAAATCGGTACATTATCAGGGCGATTAAATAAATTAGACGCCGGCCGTATCGAGATATTAAAAAATTGGAAATTTATTTATTTATTCTGCGACAATATTAAGAGGCCATAAATATCATGTTAATCGATATACGGACTTAAATTGAATGGAATTTGATTATTTCATACATATTTTTTCTCTGAATTATATATGTTGAGGTCGGATGAAAGTATATGTATGTACTGATGGATAGACAAACAAATAAAAACTGTTGGGTGGAACTTAAAATTTTCAAGATTTAATGATAAGAAATTAATAAGCGTTTCACCTTGATAAACGGATATGAATTAATGTGTATCTAAAATTAGAACAATTCGATCTACCAAACTTTTATTACGAAACCTTAGATTTTTTTCCTGTATTTGTGCTGTGAGACCGATCTTCTTACAGAATTTCATGATCCTATGTCAATAAAAGTACCTTATAGGTTTTGATTTATTTGCGGGTTTCAAAACAAGGTATAAATGGCCATATTTTTTTATAACTGTGACTTAGAACCCTGATGTTTTTTTAAACTCCTAGGAACCTTGGAACGCACTCCTGAGAAAAAAGGGTCTTGACCGACAGACAGACGGACAACGAAGTGATTCTATAAGGGTTTATATAGGGTTTCCTATTCTTTTATAGATACGAAACCCAAAGTTTTGAATTATCGAAAATTACACAGTCAACAACACACAATCAGTGGATATTGTTGACGTTCAAGTAGTTATATATAATGGTTCAGGCAAAAGAAAGTTATCCGAATGATATGAAACAAAATAAGACGAATTTATCGAAAGTACTAACATAAAATAATATCACATTACATTTAGTTTTATTTAAATAATGCAATATGCACACTGATTCAGAAAGCTATAGAAGTAGAAAAGTTGCAGTTGATCATTAAAATACATAAGAATCGTAGCTAGTTAATATAGTACAAGTATTTGTACCTAGCTTCCGCCTTAGGCTTCGCCCGCGTGAATTGTAGGTTAATGGGGCGCTTTGTTAAATAAAACCAAATAAAGTTTATATTCACTATTATATACTTTCTATTATAGTAGAGGTGCACTTAACTGCGCGTGGAACTCGTACGGAGTTGAAACACTGACTAAACGCATATTCCTCCACGTAACGAATCATTTTGTTTATATACTGAACTCCGATGAAGGAACAAAGAGACCTTGTCACAATGTGTACATAGATTTATATTTTGTTGTAATCCAATATGAATAGTATCAATTCCTTATATAGATCGATCTTGACAATCCCAATTACTGTTCCGCTCTTAATTCTGATTGATACCGGTTACGTTCCTGATTCTAATTCCAGTCCCAAATTCTATTTCGACCCTGCACGAGTTTCGATTCCGATATCATACTCGATTTTGACACTACACCATGTTTGTCATGAGATCCGTCTCGATTTCCTGCTCGATTTGATGCTTCATTGGCGCAGTTAGTAGTGATCCTACCTGTCTACTTTAATTTATTTGACTAAAATTTAATATTTGTCTCGAGTCCTGGCGTTTCTATGTATTGTATGCATATATTAACAAAATAAAAAGTAAAAATGTAGTATATCAACTATTTCGTACCCATAGTACAAATCTCGTTGTTTAGTTTGGGACCAGATGGATCTGTGTATATATGTCCGAAGGTATTATTATTATTTCCAGGTAAAACAAATTTCTTATCTTAAATGATCTTAATTCATACTATCAGTAATGATTTACTTTAATTCAAATCTATTTAATAAAATAGTCTCAGTGCAATATTCGGTCAAGGTTAAAATGATAATGTTCTCTCCAATTGATTTTTTAATATATTCATTAATATATAGATGTCGAACTGTTACAGTATTATTATAAGTAATAAGTATAAATAATATATATAATTAAAACATACTGTACTAATATTGGGTAGTGTTATAATTTTGGAATATTTTAAATTTACCAACTTAGGAAGACAATAAGAGTATGTAAAAAACTTGTAAATCACTAACAGACTAAGGCCTTTAATTTAGTGTTAGATAATTTATTAACAAAGGATTGATTATATTAATGGTGTTGGAATTTTTAGATTGACTATTAAGATTTTATTGGTAGATATTGAATGAAAACATCAATCTATATTATTACAATTATTATCATTATTACTACAAATCTAGTAATAAAAAATTATATAGTTGCATTGATTTCTTGTTACACAAGGATTTTTTGCATAATATGATACCTGTGTACCTTAATAATTTTTTCGATATGTATTTATGAGTGTTCATCAAAAGCAGAATAACAAGACGGTAAAACATTTGATTGTTTTCCCATTATATTTTTCCTCTCAAATCTTATAATTAATGTCTATATTAATAGTTAACAAAATCTGCTCGCCGGAAATTCGGTTTCTGCTCGGTATTGCTTATTGTGTCAGTAATAATAATTAAAATCTATAATCCATGGCGTAACACGTTACACAAATAAATTTATACATTGTCAGTTCTCTTACGGTATACTTGAATCTTAACTCGGTTCGACACCGGTGTATCGATAAATAGATCATTAGGTTCACTATCTACGAATCTTTAGTGGAAGCGTATTCGGTTACCGCGCGTCTCATTCGATTAACCACACGCCGGTGTGCGCGTCGCCTTATCGGACCGCTTTGCGGAGCGGGCCGATATCGCTGCGGCGACGCAAGTTCATGGTCAACGGCGGCGCGCGCGCAGGATCAAAACCGGTAACACTTTCTACGCCGCCCGTTTTCGCCCGGTGATAAGCCGTATTAACCCGATTCGTTGTGACAGCGCCGGTTGATGTTATTAAAATTCACCGGATACGAGTTTTCAATGGAACAATGCCGGTTCGCTCTTGTTAGAAAGTTCGTTAGCGGAACGCCGAGGTATATTTATTAACCGTGCGGGGTTTATGAGCCGCCTTCGATATTTATCGACGTATTATACAAATGGAGCGCGCCGCGACAATGCCCAGACGAAAATAATTCAGCATCGATATTGTGACCTCCACCGATGCCGGTACAATGGCGTATTGTAATTCTCTTGCCGGCCTCTACATTTCGTATTTATTGTGAGAAAAACATGAAGATGAATACTGTCATTGTATTATGATATTTATAGTTTTATTACGCACTCGGTACGACTAATGATAGAAGGAAACTGCCTTTATATTAATGTTTGGTTATCCCATACAAATTTCCTATATTGCATGAAGGTGCATATGAAAAATGAATAGAAAAGTTATATATTATATTCTTTAATAACAACGGTATATGACCACATCGAATTGTAGTGTTTATTATAGAAAAACTAGTAATAAATAATTGAGGATTTTAATAATTTGCATTAAAATTAATACCTCATTCGCTAGAATATTATTTATGATTTTTATGAACAATATTGTAGTAAGCATTTTTCATAAGTCAACAACATATTTGAGAGATATAAAACATAAATAATCTCATAAAGTATCTATCTGCGCAATTTTTAAATAAAACAATAGAGACGAAATGTATTTATTTTACAAAAACCTCTATTATTTTCGTCACCGCACTACTAGAGGCATGATCTTTCCACATCCTTCATATTTCTTGGACCGCAACATCACGACGCTGGTCCAATGCGGATCAAGGCTATTAACGACCTTGTTATCGATGTGTTGATAACGTCCAGAACCGACAGCTTAATAAAGTGTTCTTCGAGATGCGGGGCAACTTGTTTTTAATGTCGACAATTCGCCTTTGCATTAGGGTTCCAATTGCCAATTGAAGTAACGCGTTGACAGCTCGCCATAGTCACCGTTATAAACTTTTGTATTACTACTCGGAATAATTACGGAAACAAACAAGTATCGACAACTACAAAACTGTCAATAATTTGTACTTTGAGACGGAGAAAATGGTAATCCTGGCAGATGGACATGTTCTTGTCGTGTGCGAGTTTTGGTTTCGATTCCAAGACTGTACAACGATATTTGGAATTTCTTAAAGTGATATTTGTTTTAATATGATATCGGATGGGGGGGCGTGGGTTTAAATCCCATTTTTGAAGGGATTAGGCTACCAATATTCTGTTACAGCATTAATCCACTTCAAAAACTTCCCCTTAAAATAGTCGTCATTGACTTGCCGATTCACTGCCCATTCTTCTACCAAAATACCTCTGCTCCGCAATACGTACCCTCAGTCTGACTCACTTAATACTCTTATAGGTACTAAAATTAGTTTTTTTTTCTTTATTTATTATGACAACAATCATTTACAATTTTTAGTTATTAAAAATTAAATCTACAATTAAATAGATCCATAGTGCCGAAAATAAATGAACAGCTTTATATATATAAACTTTAAAGAAAGACAAAGAACTTATACAGTAAAATGTTAATGAAAAAGCACAGTAATGAGCTGAAACAAAAAAAAAATAATCCTATAATAATACTCAAACCTAAATTTATAATTAAAAATACAATATCTGTTTCCCTCAGGTTTTATTGCGAGTTATGGACACACGTATATAATTGTTATATATAATACATACATTACAATGTGTCACTTTAAACTTCAAGCTTTAAAATCGTTACATTAACACATTATTATTTAGATTTTCAAATAAAATATTGTACTAGTATAAATTTCATTATAATACTAATGCAGATATATATACGCAGACTAGTTTTATAATATTTCTATAATGTTTTACGCCGGCACGACTATCGTTCGCGGGGCGTCGTTTTCAAAACGGGGCAACGCCAAATACCCCGATAATTTTCGCTGATGAGAAACGAGATTCGTTTTTAGATCTACGGAAACGGTTTCGATGGAAAAATAAAAAGTCGAGTCGATCATAAATAAATATGGACGCGGGCCGTTGCCAAACGGTTTCGGGTGGCCCGACATTGAACCCGATACACGTGAATCATACGCGCCCGCGCACGACGCGCTCGAGGCCGTCTGTCCGTCTGCGACAGGAGCGTCGACGACGGACGACTACTGTAAATTATCGTCTAAGTACTTCCTACTCACGACCAACGATAAACGCTCTGGTGATATTATCATACCGATGAAGTCGATGAGAACAATTTGTGAAAATCGTGGCGACGTTTGAAGGTGCCCTACCGCGGGTGTCCAAACTAATGAACCGATTGTGATAATATTAATTATTGTAGATGTTAATTGATACTTCACAGGCGTGAAGTCCTATTTTTTTTGATCAGAAAAAAATTTCGCAGCAGTAAGCAAAAAGTCTCAAAAACGGACTTAATAGCCTTTCTTTGTATTAATACGAAAACTATATATTTTATAACTTAATTTGAATCGAACATGTACGCACAGAGAATCTTTATATTATGTGGTCCTTTTAAACAGTTAATGAAAAACAAATGCAGTTTTTCAGAAGTTCCATTTTGAAAGAGTTGATTAGTGACACAAATCATACTTGTCTTTTTTTTTAATAAAATGCAGTTATTAACAATCATTTATTGATTATCGAGTTAGCTTTGTGTGATCATGTTAAGGAGAGGGAGAAACATACGCCTATTTAGTATTTTCGGTTAGATACAATATAGACACGATGAAAGGACTCCCACATCACTGACTGTTGAATCGTTAAAAACACAACATTACAACAGTAACAAAAACCTACCACCTAGTACGCTAACAATTCGAATTCAGATAATGCACAACGCGGTATCAGAAAAAACTAGACCAACTGACTGCTCGTTATCGAGTCGAATAATATTTACGAGTTAATTAAAAATATTTATATGTATGTGTATGCTATATTCAAAAAAGAAATTAAAACTTCGTTTTTTGTGAATGTTAATATAAGCATAATGTTATTATAAAATTTGGTTGCCTGTAAAGTCGGTATACGGGCGAAAGTTTTACGTGACAACGACTTTGAATGGTAAAATCATTTTAATGTGAATATTCATTCGTATAGTAGGAAGAAGGATGAAATAATAGTAACAATTTAAAACATTTATTTATACAAAGAATTATATTTAAAACATTAATTTATACAAAGAATCTCGCACTGAATTTCATATTAACAAAATTTTATTTTACCTTTACACATACATACGTATTTATATACAATATACATACAATAACTTGCAATACATTTGCAAGCTATGCACTAATTTCTAGTGAGCGCGCGGCAGACCGATCATAGTTGAGTGGGAGAGACGCAAGGCATTCATGGGCCTCTCTCTCGTTCGGTGACTCATCGTTACGTTACCGAGCGTTACACTTTTCAAAGTGACCCCAGCCGCAACCTTATTTAAGACGTTGTCACGTCAAAAGAGAAAATAACAATGACTAATTATACGGTACGACATGTTATTTAAAGTTCGACACGCACACGATACAAACCTTGACTGTAAGGAGTAATGTCATATTGTAACAAAAACATAACAACAAGAAAATATTTTAAACCACTAAAACGGCCATTGTTTACATATATAACCAAAACTTTTTTCGCAATAATTTACTATACGTCTGGTATTTAGCACAAAAAAAAATTCTACAGTAACAACGGGCCGGGCATGTGCGAAGTCTTGGGGCAAACATGACCTAATCTTGAATCGGTGCCAATGCACGTTTCAATGAAAAACGACTCGCCAAGGTCGTCGGCGCAACATGTCTGTTTTTTTCGTCTTACAGGTATTGAAGGAAAACATTTGCAGGTTATTTTTATGTGTATCATACACAACATTCTATATGATTAAGGTTCGGATTCAATAAGTTAGATTGTCGCAAAGAATCGCAGTGAATTCATTCAGATTTATGCTATGGCAATTATATGAAACTTCTAAATGTTTACGATGTTAAAGGAATTAATAACTTAACACCATTCACGAGTTGACCTATTTTACTTATAATCTAAATATTTACAGTATTTATTTCATAATAATAATAAACCGAGTGCTGGTATAGTTTAAAGGTATGACGCACTTACTTTATAAGAGACTAGTTGTTGCCTGCTGTTACACTCGAGTAGAAATAGGATAGAATAAAAATAAGGTTCTCATGTTTGTCGTTTTAAATTGCTGCATAGGTGTGAATTTATTTTTTAAACATGACATTATTTCTTGCAATAAAAGTACTACACGCCAGTCTTCAAACTGCAAAGGATATCTGTGGCAAAATTTTATCAAAATGACTTCACACATTGCTCACTCCTTTAACTTTTGCACGTCCAGACGCGTGCAACTTGTAGATGCAAAAAAGCTCTGCATGCCCATGTAATTCAGTACCTCCATGTACCTAAATGATAAATAAACGTAACACGTAAGCAATCATGCTATTATTTTTTTTATTTTGGCTTCACGCGTGTCACGCCATTTATTAGTATTTTTGGAAACCGACTTCCCCAACGAACAAACGCGACAATTCACACAATTCGCCGTAAACGGCGCAGGCAGGCTGAGCTGCCTGCGGTCGAAATCACAAGTCGATGCTTATTTTTCATGCTAATGGTCTGCTTATACGCAGCAAAAGTATGTCAGTGTGCGTGAAATGTATACGCGTATTTAGGTTTACGAAGTACAATGTCTATCTCGTCCGTGCCGTAATCACAAAATATTTTTTTCACAATGTAATACACTGTTTTTCTTAGGGCAAGGAATTGACTGTCTTTAAGTAATAATTTAGTAAATTTACCGTAAAATAAGAAAAACATACTTGTGCTGATATTTTTAAACGAATTAAAACCTGTCGCTTTTACGACTTTACCTTTTGAGGAACTGATTAAATTGATTGCGAAGAAACCAATTGCGACCGTCCTAAAAGAAAAGGCATTATTGATAAGGTTCAACAGTATTACGCATAGATTTATTTATTGATCGGCGGCGGCGCACCTTGACTAGATGGAGCGTGGTAGACGAAATGAGCGGCAACTCATACCAAGCCTAAACAGCCACGCTTCGACGAATAGACTGTCAGTTACGTTTTCGAAGCTGTCGGAAAAAGAAATGTTATATTTTTCTTTTAAAGTGCCGCTTGTGCTCTAAAATTATGTAAAAATAATTCCTGTAAGAATAAAAAAGACTGGAATCACATTTCATTTGGAAGTATAAATTAATAAATAATCAATTTCAAATAACAAGATGCGAGTTAAGTGTTTCCCTAAAATGAAAAAAATATTCTCTATTACTAATAAAATATATATATATATATATACTGCATTATTGTTTTTCCACTTTTTCATTTTTTTTAAAGTTCTTCAATAATTTATAATTTTATCACGAAATTTATTAGAAATTTTTTCCTGCATAATAAATAAGTATCAAAAACCTATCGGGATACTTCTGTTCAAATTAAACTTCTGATTGAAAAACAAATGTTAGAATTCGTATTTTAAATAGTTTTTGAAGATATTTTGTTTTACCAATATTTGTTAGGTTTCCTGTTGATCCAGTAACTTTAGTAGTGTGGCCGAAAAATATTTGCACATTAAACTACATCATAGTTCAAAACGCAAAAACTTGCAACAAATTAGTAAGCCTAAAAGGCAAATTTATCGAGAGTATTCACAGGTACAAGGTTTGTAATTTTTCCACTATACAATTAATTGTTTATAATTTTAAGATTTCTAAATAAATAAAAAAAATTACTGAAATATAGTTTTATAAACACAACTTGATTTCAAATGTCTTTACTAATGCAACCAAGTAAAAATACGTTCCTTAGGCACACGGATCTAAGCAATTGGCAAACTTGTAAAGTATTGTTTTGAAGGATCTAGTCAAGGTGCGCCGCCGCCGACCGACGTCCATGGTATTATGATCGCGTGTTTTGCGAGATTATAGACAATTTTGAACGAGTGTCGTAGTCGCTTCAAAATTTGAAAGATTTGAAGTTTGTTAACCTACTTGCTTGTGAAAGCTTTTCTTTGTATTGTGTGAACTTTCCAGAAAAATCTGTTGTACAGTGAGTGCCAGGTGGGTAGGTGGGCTAACAATCGAAACGTTGCTACAACTGATAAGTTTTTTTTTGACTTTGCATACCTTCTCTGAAATGTGTATACACGCGACTGGTCTAGTCTCTAAGTAACAAAACGTGATAAATTATTCTATCTTAGATTAGAACCTGATTTATGATTAATAATAATAAAAACATAAAGTTTATATCGAAATCGATTTAGTAGTTACTGGGTTTATCAACAAACAAACGGATGAAACTTCGAAAAATTGCTTTCAGTTCGGATCTTCTATCTAATCCCATCAAAGAATATTACTTATGTACTAATTGACCTCGTATATATCGTATATATATATAATGTATGGCTAACGAATATCTACTTTAGCGTGACTTTGCGTACTTTAGCGTTTATTGAAAGCGTGTTGTTGTTTTGAAGTTATTTCACAAATGATCTTCAACCGGAGCACCACCAGCGCGCTCGAACATCGGCTAGACGCGTCGTCAAACATAACGGCCTGACCTCGCTAAAAATCGCCGAAACTGCGGTGAAACATTTCACAAGCACCCCGAACGACTACATACGGCTCCGTTCGCTGCAAAGTATTACTTGCGTGTTGTATACGAGATATTTACTCGTTCGTCGAAATATACGATATTGTTCAAAGAGCTACTACTCTATTCAAATTAATTAACGAATATCTAATAATAGGTTTTACCTATCCGCGTATTTAGTTTTTTCCCTGAATATAAATTATGAAGTTTTGTAGTCTTAATGAGGTACGTTATTATTACTTTCATTAAAACTTTATATTATAACGTTCTTTTTCTGAAAATTCGACTATTTTTTATTTTCATACTTACTATACATATTATACTATACCTATGTTATTAATAATTAAGTGGTTATACACCGACAACTTGTATTACTTTTTTTGTTTAAAGTTAAACAAATAGTGCATTAATAACGACTACGTGTCAATTGGATACTTACAGTACGGAACAAAAAAATATAATGAAATATAATTTTATAAAGAGGCCAGCAAGTAGCCTTTTGTTTATAATGGTGGTTACTAAATGGGGATGTATTCTATTTTTTTTATCACATTAAAAGACGTACTATTGATATTTTCCATTTATATATTCCTTTTTGGAGAATCAAAACATTTATGAATCTCAATACACTTGCCTTTTTAGATTTTTTTTTTTTCCTCTTGATACCAACAAAATAACCAAATAGGCAGTAGGCACTGGAATATCGTATATGATATCCACTTTGTTCGATAAATTTTAAATTTAAAAAACTGTGCAAAAAACTAATTCGTCAGAAAGATTTTATTGTAACGACATCAAGGTTATGTGACAATCATTAAAAAAAATTTGGGCAACGGTTGACCTCGCAGCAGCCCGGTCATAAAACTTTACAAGTGTTGTTTTGAGCAATACGTTTTCGTGTTCGGAAAGCACAAAAACATATTTTGTATTCTCGAGATCATTATGATTAAGGTTCTCTTTCAAAAACGCTTTTTTTTATTAATTCAAATTATTTCAACAAGGCTTGCGCCGTTCTACGCAGCTATAAGCCCAAAAATAGAGTTAATTTTAAATATCGACTTTTTGGAAAATGCATAATAATTATGGAAAACCACTTCTTTTAAAATTTTCTTTCGCAACAGTTTTTAGCGAAATCACTGCTGAGAACTAAAGTATCTTTATAGCAAACTGTTTCGCGGAATTTGGTTAAATGTTGATTCCGTGAAGCATATGTTTTAAAAATATGTTCCGAAACATACGCGTCGAATTGTTGATTGAAGTCTCACCTCGGAAATTCCATTTGTTTACTTGAACAAGGTGATTTGGACCGTAAATTTCGTGAAAGAAAGGTCGACTCTCGAACGCCACATAAATTTGAGTCATAAATTTAGTATTCGCCAAAACACTACGTGCTTTTCATGGACTTTAGTGGGTTAACGTTCAATGCATCGTTGAATGGATTATTCCACGAAACTAACAAAAGGCACTTTTGGCAAAATCAGCGAGTTCCCGTCGATGGGATATTTTTGTTTGACGGAAACCAAATATTCGGAAATTACAATTTATGATCGTCAAGAATATGCCTAAAAATCTAAAAGTTCGAAAATAAAAAACTTCGCACTATTGATAAGCTCACTAAATTATTCCACCATACTACCACTTTTAAAAAGCTGCATACTCTCAGTCCCATTTATATACGACATAAGATATTGGTCTAGCTCTACACCGTTGTCAGGCACAGTACTGGATAACTCATAAAAGTATTGGCCTCACGTTCTTATCGGCTAAATGGTGAAGCTTTACTTCAGATGCATGTCAATTATTCTGATGCATTCTTGTTTATACTACTTTTTGGATGAAAAAAAGAAAACAATTCACATCTGGCTAATTTTCTTATGTGGTACATTTAAACATGTATGTATATACTAAGCAGGTACCAACTTATCACACGTTACGATTTACATATCTACAACACGTAGAACTTATTAGAGGGGTCTATACAATTTGAGGCAGGCGGAGCAACGATTACACGTCGACGTCTGAACGAGCTCGCGTCCTTTCCCATAGTTAAGTCCATCCCTGGACAAAAAAACGTGACCCTTCTTCAGAAAAAAAAAGATATCGAATAGGAGACAAACCGATTCTTGTTTTGTATAAAGAAAAATATTTCCTCGATTAGGTTACAATAAAATTGTTTGACAACATAAATACAAAAACTGAAGTATTATTGTTATCAAGATTGTATATCGATACGAAGGCAACACTGTTAACCACTAAGCCGCCGTCGCTATTTTTTAATTTTACTACATAATGATATATTGTAGTAGATAATCACAGTTGTATTCGATTGTCATCACTAACACCGCATTCCTGGCTACAGCCGGTAGCAGCGGCCGAGCCGCACTAGGCCAGCACAGAGGGCGCAAAGTCAACATCCTCAATTTGCAATAAAAAGATCGGTGTGCTCAGTCAGCAGTGGGGACACCCTCGTTTGAAAGGCACTTTCTAAATATTCTTCCTTCTGTCTCAGTATTGCGTCTGTCACTGTTTTTCTTGAAGAATCATATTTTTAGGAAGTACGTCGTCGTCGTCGAGTCTCGTAGGAGTACTTGGGTCGACGAGGAAAAACTAGAACAGTAGGGCTGACGACACGTTTTACAAACAGAAACGCCGACCAATTTGCCGCGATATTGTGCGATAGAACACAGTCCGGCCGGTCCACGCCGCTCATACTCGAGTCGACTTTGTAGGTTATAAGATGAGAAACATGTAAAAACGAAGATATTGTAAAGTTATAAAGTTTCCTTGCATATTCGACTCGAGCGGCCGCCGATCGGCGACTAGGGCGTGCCGTGGGAACGGACAAGAATGGTGAGCCGTATGTTCCCAGTGCCCGTGTAGTAATAATTAAACGCCTGTTATTTCTCGCTTGCATTGTTTGACTTGAGTTTAGTGAGTAGAAAAATACCTTCGCTATTTGAGTTATGGAATATTTTAATGCCTAATACAGCAGTGCCTTTTGACGTTCTGTGCTTTTTTAATAAATTTGAAATTCTGCATTTAATCACTAAACTAGTACGTTTTTCTTTAGAAATGAGTTTATTGTGTTCAGAAACTATATATAACCGATAAAATTTATGAATCATGTTTTTGTTTTTCAATAATAATTTAAATTTATAGTTTTGTTTTTATAGTAAAGCAACAATATTAATATACTTCTTCACAAATATTTAAATTATTGTTAATATTATGAATTGTTTGATTGCCACCACACACCATCCGGTTCAAAATACCGATCATTTAAAGTAAAAGATTCATAGTATTGAAATAACAATTAGGCTACGAAAATACATACTTATATTTAGGCTGGTGTATAATATAAATATCCTGTTTCAGGATAAAAAAAAAAGCGTACTTATCAGAACTTCGAAAATAAAACCAGAAACTTTTTATGACGTTAGTGTAAAACATCGATGTTTGAAATCACCGTAATTTTAACGAATCGTAAACGTAATATAATGGTCGATAACAACCTAAAACGAATTCGATTCCAATCGGGTGCTTTCAAAACAATAGCCAAAATTTCACACGGCCTATTACCAATAGTCGAACATGAGCAACACGCGGTACGACCACGGCCGGGGGAATTGTATGTAACTGGGTACCTATCAGGTCGGTGAGCCGTGAATCCGGGTCAAGGGGAAGTCTTGGGAGTCTTTAGGTGGGCGTATCTACAGATGGTAAAACTTCAGTTCGAAAAATCACTTTGAAAATCATTAAAAAAAATACGATTGTGACCTTTAAAAGCGATAGAACTGAAACTTTTTTATTTGGCGCTGTGGCAGATAAAGCGATGTTGGAATTCAGTAGTTAGTAAACCTAGACAATATAATAATTGAAAGGATGATCGCTCGGTATTAAAATGAAGGAATTAATTCTATATTCATTAGCGAGGAGCCGCGGGCACAGCTAGTTATTAATAAGATAAATTAATAAATTAAACATATTAGGGATTTACGCAAAAGATGAACTTGCCGTTTTCAAACACTTGTCCGATTTCGCTGGTTTGGCGACGAATTAATTGAAATAATAGACGTAAGACGTGGATTAAGTGTAAAATTTACTGAAGGTCACTTCCGTCTAAAAAAATACAATTACTCTCAAGTTCACGCCTAAAAAAGTTATACTTAAATAGGTTTTTGCAGGGGGTCATAGAGTTGGGAAAAAAAATATAGACGACTATAATTTAAAAAGTATTTTTATATTACATGTATATATGTATATAGTTCAATTACCGCTAAAAGAATATGATTTATTTACATTTATTAATGATCCTATATATCTTTTGTAATGTCATACAATTTAATTATCTTTAAATAGAGTATTGTTTCACGAGAGAAAAAACAGTAGGCGTATTATATTTCATTCATAAACATAGCGATTGCGAACAGCGGGCAGTCTACCGAATAATCGATCTATTACGTATTAGAACTAAGGTTGGACTATAAAAACCTATTACTATCTCGTTTAGAGTTTTAAGGTTAATGTGAGTACTTGCGTACATAGCGCACCCTATCGTCCGTTTTACGTAATCAACAAATTCGTGATAAAAAATAATAAAAAAAATCTCTTTGTGGTTATTATCATTTCAACTCACACTAGAGCCTCAGTATTACATATCGTTTAAGGGAAAATCATACTTATCGAGTTGAGTATAAGAAATATAATGTTACACAGAAAAATATGTACGTGCATTTACACTTTCCGAAGATTACGTAGGTTACTTTGAAATAATCGAATAATTCCCGTGAAACATAAAATACTCACAATTGCGGCTGAAAAAAAAAAAAAATAAATCATGGATGTATTTCGATCATCACCGGTTTGACCGCAAAAGAAGTTTAACAAAAAAAAACAAGTTAAAGTAAAAATATATTGAATTTTCAAATAATCCGATGTGACGTTTACTAAATTGTCGCAAAAAAAAAATCAACAGTTTCTTCTTCGCTTGCGACTTTAGAACATTCTCGATTCTACAAATAACAAAAGCTATGCGTATGAATGCAGACGAGTTGTGGGCGACACTAAAATAACTTTATCGTGACTTCATCAAAATACGTAAGGCTCGTTTTGCTGAGTAGAGGAAAACCGTGTCGGGAGTTGCATGTTCGGAAAAAAATATGCGTGATCAAGATAGTTTTTATAAGTTCGGCAATTTGCAGCCGGAAACAAAAAGTACACTTTGACTGGCTCGATTGTCGAGTGAAAAACGGAGCAGTTTTTTTGCTTCCCGTCATTTGTAAGGTGCGAAATGTGCCAACGTCAACAATTGTTTTATTGCAATTTTGTATAATCACAGAAACAACAACAACAACCGTGTTACTTTTGTAGTAAACTAATATTTAGTAATAAAAGTCACGATATTAAAACGAACTCTGCCATGGTTGCTTTTGCCTATAGAATGCATTTTGTTGTGAGCTTTAATTATAATTAATATCTACTTTTGTAAGGAATGATTCAACTTTTAAGAAAGTCGTCAAGGTTTATATTAAAATTTAACATACTTTACATATCTAATCTTTTAGAATTTCTTGATTAACGGATAAATGATATGAATTTCATTAAATTAGCTACCTAATTCTATTCAATTATTAAAAGACCCAAAATAGAACCAGAATGCAGACTATGATCATGATCAAAATTGACAGCGAAATTGGCTTATGTGAAAAAACCGCGGAGATATTAATTTTGAATTATTATAAAATCTTTACTAATTTAGTATTTACGCTCAGTGAAAACGGCGGATAATTTCCCTAATGACTATTACATAAGTAACTAGTTTACCATATAACTATCTATTACTTTAAAAATTTGGAAAATATAAAAGTGCACGTCTCGTAGCGTTCATTGAAAATCAGAAAAATTGCAAAAACAAATTTTGATTTAATTTTAGTTTTAAATTTCGCAGCATTTCTTTTTGAACGAGAGGAATACAACGCGTGCGCAATCGGCTGTAATTATAAATCAGCTGATTTATGGCGTCCATCTGCGGCCTCAAGCTAAACTTTTTTTATTCATAGATAGGTATACAAAATATGAGTAGATTTTAGTTTCTCATTAATACCTATTGAAATACATTGAATTAAACAGCCATCTTCAATACAACATCAAGGGAAGCACGTTCAAGGTGAATCAAAAAATTGGTTGTCTGTAAAGTCGGTGTACGGACGATAATTTTACGTGATAATATCATAAGAAAACATTGATAACAAATTGCATTCTTTTATAAATTGAATTTAATTATTATCACTGAATTATCATTATTTTGTATATAACTTGTATAACGCCTTCTTTGTATTATAATACAAAGAAGGAGTTAATTGAAAATGACAATGTTTTCGATAAATTGACTTTTATTTGCACTCGTTATTTCAAATATTTTTCTACTTAAATTATACAGTAAAGAGATAGATGCGTCATAAGCCGAACGCTTAGGCTGATCGTGCCTCTCTATTGTTCCGTGCTCTCGCTCGCACGCTCGGCTCAGGCGGAACGCGACAAAAGTCATGCTTTTTCGTGTGTGCAGCCGGTGTTCATCGATTTATAAGTCGCTATCACGCCAAAAAAAGATTTTAATATGTGTAGTGTTTCGGACGTTATCGTGACACACACGGAATCCATTCGTGCAGGCAAATGGACGTCCACAGGATTTTTTTTTCAATATTTTTTTTCCTTTATACGGTAACGTAATAAATGTGTTAAAAGGATAGTTTTTTTCTATATATCAGTGTAAACACATTAAAGTATGAATGCTATATGCACATATAAGACACAATCAAAGTTTAAACCTGCACTTGTTTTTGACAAGTTGGGAGTAATGCACTACTACTTCAAACGCTTCGCGTTATGAGGCGTGCAAAATTCAGAGTTCTTATCTACGTTTCATACTATTGTCTAATGAAATCAATGAAGAAATTGGCTGGAGTTTTCTTTCTTAATTAAGTAATGATGTGGAATTAATTATTATATTTATAAAAAGTACTTGTTACTGTAAACAATATTCATCAGTTACGAGCGCATTGCGCGTTTCATATGATTTCCTCTGTATTTGGTGTTAATAGATGAAAATCATTACACATCAAAAAATACACTAATTACTTGACTAATTAACAGCCACTAATTCTTTTATACATACTAATTTTCATTATCACTGTAAAAACATTTTAAAATTGTAAGCGATGTTAAATTGCGAAATAAGATGCTGGTCTAGATCATAACCAAATTGTGCGCGTTATTTTAGTAAACGTGACCTCATGGCATTCACATTTTTTTTAGTGTATCGATTTTTAGTGTATCCAATGAAACTGTGTATTTTTATATCGCGTTTTTGCAACGGACAATGGGTCACAGTTAAAAACACACTCGCAATCAATTTGCTATAGCGAGCTGGCAAACAAAAAACCTTTTACGATCGCTATCGGACAAGCTAATAAATACAACCGAGATAACTACGCCATGACATAACTCACGAAAATAAATTGTTAAAATTAATTAACTTAATGCAAACAAAGCTCCATTCTATTTTAATGATAACGATACTTTATAGTAAATTCAACATCGTGACAATTGTAAACGAAAAGAACTGATGTATTATAAAATGATAATAAAAGTAAATGAACTAAGTTGAACATAGACAACTCATTTTGGCTATTTTAAAAACGGCTCTTCGAGCCGGATAATTTAGGAAAGTTTGTCAGATATAATCACATACGATATTATTGCGAGACATATTAAGAGAACTTTTATTAGCAGTTTCAATGACGACGTATTAATACTGCATCATTACTCGAACGGCACACGCACAACCAAATACTTGAAAACCATCTGGCTGTTCGCGTTGAATATTTAGCCTGCGCTCGGATGCCGCCCGCCGTCGGCCCCGCCTCGCCGCTCGCTTCTCCAAGCGTATATAGTTATTATCGTGCGACAGTTGCGAACTAATAAGTGGAAATATCGATACACGTATCGTTTAATGATAACAATTTACTTAGAGAATTTCTCTATAGCTTAGGGCTCGAAAGTAAATATTACACGTCGTTACAAGTAGCTCGCATAAAGCTTATTTTGTAATAATTGCTAAAGAGACAATAAATTAGATAGTCTTATTAAGTTCAGGAGTACCTAAGAACTCATGCTGCTACATAGCATCGTCGTTGAAGATGACGTCGCGGAGCATCAACTGCTACACTTTTCTACTTGTTATTCTTCAATGGTTCTTGGACATGCTCTGATTTGAATTCTGATAAGATTTTTACGAAGCGCCTGAAGATTATTGATCGGTATTTTGATGTGCATTTTGGAGAATCTCAATCATATCGTAATTTTATTTCATGTCTACAATATTGCAAGTTTTATGGACACTGAATCAATTTCTTCGAATCAGTCGAAAGATGTCTCAATCGAATAAATTAAACATCGAGAAAACTGCCGATCTTTTACGTAATCTCGACAACCGTGCTTTTAATATATTGTAACTTAAATGTAAATATGGCCATACGATGTTTCGGATTTTTATTACCTTACTGGATGAGCATAACTTTGCATAATTCTATTACAGGTCCAGGGTTTCCACCTCTGTGCTAGAGCGCAAGTTGTGGGCTGCCAGTGACGTTGCTACCAATGGGCCCGAAACTGACCGCGCACGGAGCGAATACTTATTAATTGGTCGATCTACCTTTGATTAGAATTCGAGCGTGGTACATTTTATGGTTCCGTAATTCCAGATAAAAGAAGGGTAACTTTATAGTATCATACGCGCGTCCGTCAGTCACGGCCATTTTGCTATGAATCTACTAGACCGATTAAGTCCGCATTCGATACATGCATGTATGATTGCTTATGACTCAAACTTGGTCATGTAAAGTAAATAAATGAATTTTAAATATGAGAGCCACTTTTGAGGATAAATTATAGAATTAAAAAAATAGTTTCGCAAACTGTACCATGCGACACATCGAGGTAGGGCCAAACTTCAAGTCCCTCGACTTGAATAAAACTCTTGTACCTCAGCAGTGGGCACGCAGCCACTGCCGTGACTATGCATATTAATGAATATTTTGAAACGTATTAAAAATATTATCATAAAGATGCACAGTGAAATCTGTCCCAGCACATGACGGAAGCCATCGACGTTAAAAAATACGTTGGCGTTCAAAGTTTACCGGTTTGTTTACGTAGGAAATTCTGAAATCGACGTACAAACACCATCGCAGGAAGTCGGCGCGGGCGCACGTTAAAATCCTATATATAGAAACACCTGGCTACGTAAATACGCCGCCTTCGACGCCAGGAAACGTTCTCGTCCGTTCGATAAATGCCGTTTTTTGATACGAAATATCATAAACAATCAATACACGGGCAATTATGTACTTATTTAAAAGAAAAACCACATGTAATTAATGTCTTTATATAATACAAATTACATATAATAAATATATTACAAGAATGTAAACAGTTTTAAAAGTTATATACAAAAAGAAATGTAGTATGTGAGATAAGTTAACGGTTATGGACATTAATAAAACTAAACTACGGTGCCACTATAATAATTTTACGATATTTACACATTAAATCACATTATTGTATAAACGAATGTTATAAAAAAGAAAAAAAAAATATCGTTTTAGTTTTTAAAAATTCATAATTTTTTTCGACGTAAACGTGATTTTTTTTACCAGCACACAGTAAAGCCAGATGTCTCATGAAAACTGCTAAATAATTATTAATATTGCTAAATGATTTTTTTAGAGAAAACATTCAAAATACAATTTTTTTTTCGTGCACTCCATTGCTCGGGGTGTCGTTGGATGTATCGGCATTCAAAAAATTTACAAATCTTCTAGATAATCAAAATTTTCTGTTGTTAATAGTAAAAATCAAATCACCAGCCTGCATGGGATTACCTATTATTGAAACGTGGACGTATTTGTGACAAGTTTGTAAGGAGTGATGCGATACACGTTTAAAATTAATACGATTGAAAATTTCATGTCACTTCGTTCGACGGTACAGAACCCTAGATGGAGGAATTCGACTTCCACTTGGTTCGGTTTTTTTTTTTATTTTAATAATTAAACCCTAACAGGCGATTAAAATTAAACACGCCGCTCGCCATTAATTACGGTTGGGATCCGTCCGGCGACGGCGCGGCGCGGCGGTTCGATGCACCCAAAAGCTTATTTACGCATAGTAATTAGAGCTGTCCAGTATGTCTGTCGGTTTGTGAGGAACAAACGAGCAAACACGAGGCGGGACGTGTCAAACGTCCCCTTCCGGCGAAAGCTCGCCCGCGCACGTATCGAGTAACGGGACGGCCGCGGACGGAAAAAGAAAACTTATAAGCGTAAATCGTTGCCTTGCTCCATTGTTGTCTCGCAATAGAAAAATATTATTTGAAAAATTTTTAATAAGTTATTAAAGTAATCTGTACAGCGGTTGTACATTAACACTTTTGTACAGCGGTTCCTCCGTGACGTGGAGTAAGTATCCCGACTGACAATTGTGTATCAGCTTTATGTCCATGTTATTGACCGTTGAGGAGTGCATTCGTGTGGAGACAATGCCGGTTGCAGTATCCATTCGTGGTGAAGATTATGTTTGGCTATCAAAATTAAACGTATATTCAAAGTTCCACTTCTTTCGTCACGGACAGACACCGGGACAGGTGACGCTAACTAAAAGCTCGTAAGTATCGTGGACGAAATCTCAAGGGAAGAATATTGAAGTTACACTTTACCCTTTTTATGAGCAATGAGAATGACATGGATGTGCCTAGAAAAATTTTAGGCGTATAGGAAAATTCTCTAAATCTGGTATGAGTTTAATTTAGCGCATCGGCTGGCCGAGACAAGTGGCAAATCGTTTCTCATTCGACAAGTGCAAACGTTTTAAACGTATTCAATACTAATTTACATTTTCGCTTCTTCGCATTACTTGACATTCCGTTAGCACGTAACATTCTTACGGCGGGCTGCACCAAAAGTTAAATGTAATTCGTAAAAGTTATCAGTAAGATTTGACAGATAATGTATGAACAGTCTGTCGAACCTTACGGCTTATGTTTGGGGTTCACGTTTTTACTTTTGGTGCAATCCGCCGTAAGAGAGTCGAAATTGGAATTAAGTAGACGAATATCGGACACGTTTGAGGCGTCATCGTTTGTAGAAAAAGAAACTTATGATATGTATGCCGAAACTTGTCTCGGCATGCGTATCATAAAGGACTTGGCTGGGATACGTTTGGTTTTTGAATGGAATTATACTATTTTCAGATTGTGTTTAACAGACCTACATAATTCAATTTACTGCGGAAGAAAATCCTCTAGATGCAGCGTAATCACTAACAACTGGTTTTGTTTAGAATCGACCTGTTTTGATTTGTTGCGGCTAGATACTATACTGTAACTCGTGCATACCTAGTATAAAAAGTTAGTATTGAAAAAATAAATAGACAAACTAGAACACGACCTTTTGATGTGTTTACTTAGCAACAAGTATAACTTATTTTTAAATACAACTTGCCCCAGCCTATAAATGATCTTATGATCTTTAAATTAAACAAACTAAAATTATGGTAAGTAATTAAAGCATTTCGATGGCAATAAAAATGAATTTGTAAAGTTGTAAAGTCTTAAATTTGTAAAGTACTAAATATACAGTCATAAAAAAAAATAGGTTTATTAATGCGTTTGAAAAAAAAAATTAAAAATAGGTATAATGCAGTGAAGAACAGTCACAAAAATGTAGTATGCCAATAATATTCTATTCGCTTAGATAATTATTTTTCTTTTCAAAGCAAAAATAGAATTATGATTAAAGGACTGCATACATAAATATTTTTAAGTGGCTTATATCAATAAAATAAAATAAAGGAATTTATATTTTTTAATACAAATAATACCGTAACTATTTATTGATACCCAAAACACTTATTATAATTTATTTCATTTTACATCTACTTATTAATGACTGCTATAAAAAAGACTAGCGGTTTATTCTTTACTTTTAAAAGATAAAATCTTTGACTTCTCGAATTACTAAACAATTCCGACCTTCGAATATTAAACCGGATGAATATTAAACGCGCCATAAATTAATTGGTAATAAAATTTAATGAAGAGTGAACAAAGCGAAGTTCACAATAAATTTTATTGAAACAAGGAAAAATACGGAGGCCATAAAACTATTATAAAACTACAGCGATAAAGGCAAGTGATTATTTCGGACGCAGCATGTAACCATTACAATAAAGTTTATAACAAATTTATAAAATGTTAATTTTCGTATTGTCACAGCAGGCGATTTTAAAAAGCTATCCGATTAGCTTTTTATTAATATGGAAAATTAAAAACCAATTCATTAAACTATGACAACTTCCTCTGGAAGTTGTCATAGTTTAATAGTTTAAACCTAACCTAACCTAAATGCTATCGTTTAGGGTAGATAATCTGCCGCCATGGCTTCTCAGAACACTCAGATAACATAGAATGTTTTCTGACACATATTCATACTGTCCAATGACATTTGTTAATGCGTCACTCTATATAATAATGTGAGATCTATGGACCTTATGTCATTGTATTAGGTTAAAGTAAATACTGTGCCAGTATTCAGTAATTTTAAATAATGGACGAAATGGATGACAGGTTGATAGAGTTACTTCTTTGTATATTATCTATTTCGTATTTGTTTTTTCTTCTTCTTCCTTTTAGCCTTTGTCCCATATTATTTGGGGTGGCGCCTTCAAAAACACTATCGAACCTCTGTGTGCGATGCAGAAAAGGATACTAAAAAAAATAGGAGTGGGACAAGATAGTGCTATAAATGTTAACCCACGGTATGTATTAAGCAGTTTAACATGTTATTACAAAAAATGTATAGAGCGATATAAAAACTATACTGTAGATTCAGGCATGAATTTATAAATGGGCCCAAAATTACAAAATCAAGGTATCAATATAGTCCTTACTACGTTGCAATTAAATATTTGAACTTTTTACCTACGGAACTTAAAAATTTTACTATAATGTACAAATCAACGAAAAATAAGATAAAAAAAATTGTTATTTGACACATGATCGCCCGAAATTTATATAGGAAAGTGTATTAATACTAGGATTTTCAAAATATTTGTTTAATTTATTGTTTAACTATTAATTAAATTATTTTAGAGATATCGAATGTAACAATCAAATTTGTAATAGCTTACAAATTCTAAGTTGGTCTTTTAGACATATATATTATGCATGTCTGTTAATTTTTTCTCTCAAATTTATGTACAGATATAAGTATCATTTGCATACTTTGTAATTTTCTTGTTTTTGGGAAATAAATAAACCTAAAACAAAACCTATACTTTGCCTGTTGTGATTTTTTTTTATTATTCTTAAAACACCATTTTGTATACAAACATATATAAATAACTTTTAGATAGTTTGAAATAGTTTGGTTACCTCCATAAAACTGTGTACAAGTACAAAAGGGGTGAAAAAAGTTTCACTCCAAAAAAAGCATGAAAATGTTACGTTCTACAGTCACAACACGAATCGACCATCAGCGACGACGGTAGCTTTTTAATGCTCTGAAAGGTCATAAAATCCGAGCCCTCTAAACTCGGCTCGACTACCGATCGCATTACGAAACGTCCGTATTAAAGTGGTATGAGATTATTCTAACTATGAAATAAATATAATAAGTATTGAATTTCGTACCTACCTCGATTTTTAACTATGTCGATTTTAATCAAAGTTAATGATCTGACGTTTAAGAAAATAAATAGTTTGTATGAGCAATAAATATAGGAATAATGAAGGAATATTACAAAACCATTTTATAGTATTACAATTAAAGGGACTTTGTTATTGCAATTCATATCTTTTTATTTATTAAACAAGTTACAACTTTTATAACCTTTTTTTTTATTTGAGAAGGAGTTTAGGAATTTGATTTGATGGAAATATATAAACTAGGAAAGTTAATTAGACAGAGAAAAATGACAATACTGGTGCTATATAAAAACATACATAAGAATACATTTGACTAGAAAAAGACAGCAAAGCCCTTTTTGTAGGCACTTCTTATAAATTCATTATTTTAGAACCTTCGTTAATTTTGAGTTCACGTGAACTTACCTCGTTGACAAATTTGTTCGAAGATTTTTTTATTATTCAAAATACAATATTACCTTCTAATAGGAAATAATGAAAATTTTACCATCATACATATTCATGAAATGATATTTTTTTGTGAAATGCAAATTATTTAAATTAACGTGTAAAATATTTTTGAATGAGACAGGGTCTAAGATTGCAAAATACGATTATGGACAAAATAAAATTTTCGAATTAAACAGTCACTATGTATGGTATTAAAGTTTTCGGCGAATTCTAGGTCACCTAAAACGTTATTTAGCGTTAATGGAAAACGGCGCTCAAAACTTTAATGCCGGGCGCTTTTGCAGTCAACAGAGAAACAAACTGCATTTTACGTTAATTATTGAGTATCTAACAGTAAAAATATAATCTACATATTCTTGTATCATTTGACGAACTCGATTGAGAAATCCAGACGCATTTAACTAACCACATGAAAATAATATGCGATTATATTATGTGATACTTGCATATCGAAACGGTTTAAAAACAATTAAACCTATATATCGCGCATTATGTCGCAAGGCGTAAAATAATTCTTTGAGCAACACACGCATTGTTTTCTATTTTCCTCCGGCTTGGGCGGGTTTTTTTTTCACGCGGGAAAACGTGCTGAGTGCGTGCACAGTCTTATTAACACAATAATGGGAGACACGAAGCGTTGATTACCGCATTGAATTGTTTACAAGGTCGGACGGTTACAATATGCCGCGTCTTTGAGCGAGGAGCGTCGGTTTAATGAAGTTCTGAATATGCAATGAAGGATGCCATTGTCTACCGCGATATTCGTCCGGATGGCATCATCTAAGGTTTTGCTGTCCTTAAACAGGTGTCACCGCTACGGTCTCGTTTGACGTTAAAGCCAGTATTTAACGATACTTCGATCTGTATACGAGTACCCTTTGAGAACTCGCATCTTCGACTTCGCAGGCTCACAGGCTTGATGAGCCGTGGACATCACTATTAATTACCATATAGACAATGTAAACCTATTAAATAATATTTCCTCGTGTTGCGTAACAATGTAATCGCTAAACCATAAAATTTACAAAATTATTATTACAATGAAGAGTCACGGATGTCTTATTTTCGTTATGTCTGTGGATGGATATTATCTCTTTCTTTCCCTTAAACTAAGGTTTAAGTTCTTCGACAAACCATTGTTTATATTTACTTCAGGTTAGTGTAACAGTAGAATTTTTAAGATTTCTCAGGAACTAGTTCAATGTTAATTGATTTTGGCGCTACATAAGCCAATTCTTCTGGTCCATGGACAATTTCCAAATCTTAGTCGTAGTACAAACATCAGTAACAAACGTAGAATATACTGACAGACGTCTTATTTTATAAAAGCATAAACAGTTCATATAAAAAGTAACACAATGAAAAACAGCTACGTTCGCATCAAATACGGTCATTTCACCATAATCGACTACCTCGCCAAACAAAAGGCTTACGACTGACCGACCTGTGCAGGGATGTGCCGGAAACTGCATAATGTAGTATCGGTAAATTTCGCAGTTTCTGGGACAAGTACAAGGCGAACATAAAACCAAAATTTAAAACGGCCTTCATCGTTCGACTGCACATTTTTAGAGTCCCGTACAATTGAAGAAAAAACCGTTGAACTCTTATGAAATCACTCTTGGGTCTGTGTATCCATTTGTCATAATTCAGTTTTTTAGAATGTATTAAATGAAAAAAAAGCGTTTTGATACATGACAACGCTAGATGGCCCAGTCATTATAAAGAAAAAATAAACAAATTCTTATTTTAGGGGTTAATTTTAAAGGACTAATTAAAAAATCATACAGTTTTTATGATTTCAAAATTAAATTTACAAAAGTATTAAAGTAAATATACGAAAATCGACGGTTCAATCATGAAAAACATAATACATGTAATCGTGAAGAGAAAATGTGTATAAGATACGATACATAATTTCACAAAGATTTAAGGCAATGATACATCGAACTCTTCACCCAAGCCAGACTTGCGTTTTACCACTTTTTTTTAAACTTTCATAATTATTTGTTGTATAAATATAGTATTTATTATTAGGTCTTAACAGAAATACTATTTTGGACAAGTAAGTATAATTTTTTAGAGAATAAGGGAAAGAAATTAAACGTAGCGACATCAATGTAGCTATTTTTTTTTTACTTCTATTTTCATTGTGGCTTTATATTATTATGAACGTCATCGGTCACTGCTCAGTACACCAAATCATAGCTTCACAACTGCCTTAACATAACCTCAATGTTTTAGTAGGTCAGAAATTGTCAGAATATGTCAGATTTGTACAGCTCGTTCAAATACAATTCGTCCATGAAAATCGGATTTTGTTATCAACATTATAATAACGATTTTCATTGACGGCCAACAGCAACGACAAGATATTTCGAAACTTAAAACGGTTGTCACGAAAATAGGATAAGGAAGCTGAAAAGTCTGAACTTCTCGTGATAAGCTTTTCAGTCGGTTTCGAATATCTATCAATGTTATAACAACGTTTCCTGTATTCCTTTAAGTACGATTCTGAATAATTTGAATAGAGATTTAAATTAAAATTTAAGTATAAAATTTAATAATTTCTGTATTTCGTTTAATTTCATTTTATTCTATTAAATATTAATTAAAATTTCATACATGATGGGCCATATACGTTATGCTATTTGAAAATAAACTCTGGGGGAGATATATTACAGACACTCAAGTAAATCTATTTCGTATTTTGGTATAACAGACTAAAAAATAAATATAATGTATAAAATAAAGCCTTCACCGTTATCGAGCGATTCGTTCAGTTATCCAATGATTTTCTAATAAACTAGTGAAATAATTATTTCGAGGCAGAGTACTTAGTTGGGTTACCAAATCGCAAAATAAATAACTCTATGAAATGAGAAAGTCAACAGGAGACAGCCGAAAGACTACTACATTGTTCGGGGAACATATTTGTCATTATGAAGTTAAGTACAGTAGAACGCCGATTAATCGAATCGCCAATTATCCGAATCGGTCCTAAGCGTAATATAAAAAATTAAAACCAAGTAATTTTTATTTTGTTTTGTTGATGCTCTCTCTCTCTCTCTCTAGTGCACTACTTACGTAATTCCATGTATCTCACTGTTCTTATTTTTGTTTTTTTTTTTGTTACTATGTACCTCGATTATTGTTGTGAATTTTTATACTTTGTATTTTTGTTAAGGCCCGTAATTGCAACCCCATCAGGTTGCAACTTACTCTGATCTAGATGTTCAAGTGAGCGTTATTGTAGAACTGTGTTTGTTAAACTTATATTATTATGTTTATTCTATGTATGACAATTCGTTTTTCTTTATTACCAGTCTATGTTCGATTATCCGCATCGACCCTGGGCCCGATTAATTCGGATAATCAGCATTCTAGTGTATCGACATATCGCGCAGGTGGACGGCCGGAGAAAATCTTGTGAGATTTATCAAAAATCCGATCAATAAAATGTTTATGTAATATTTCACAAGAGCGGATGCATTGTTAAAGAGGTTCATTTCACGCTCGACGCGCGATTTCTCGTAAGCATGACTAAAAGTATCGCAATTATTCTCGGAAGAACAGAGAGCCGGGCGCGGCCCAAATTCATCTCGTCGCCGATAACAGCGCACGTGGGCGCGATACCGCCGATGCGACGAAGGATGGACCCATCCAATAATACGATCTGATGTACAGGCAAAATCGCGTGCGGCGCACCGTTATTGCGGTCGGCGGCGGTGACGCGACTGCGATATCGTCGTTCCGTATATCGATCGCTTTATACAGAAATTTCATTTCTCACCACACCCACCCATCCCTACCAAATACGAGCTGAAATGAGATGCGTGTTTATTTTCATCTCGTCTTTTGACAATAAATTCAATTATTTTCTCTTTTATTACGGCGGCGTGCGGAGACGTTGTCAGGTTTGTCGTATCTCACTTCGAAGATATGGATATGTTCCGATTCCTTTTTTGTTTTCAGATTCACATATTGCCGATATGATGAAAACGCCCAGGATCCACAAGTTAACGCGCCGAGGATGAAGCACGTGGTTTGATTCGTGTTGGTTATAAAGAAAATTGGTCAATTCGCCCATGCTGAGCATTAGAACGAGACCCGATACGATGATAGCGCGGTGATCGCTCGACCACTCCAATCTGCTGAAATGAATACTACATAAATCTATACACATAATAAAATCGTAGACGAGCCATGTCTGTGCATTAATTAAAAAAAAAAAAATATGCACACTTTGTTCTATTGTATACAGTGCTATTTTGCGAATATCCCTTATTATAATTAATGTATTTATTCATATATCAATGACATTTACTGATGAGTACATACATTTATTTTTAACTACTTGTTCAGCATTAACTAGGAAAAACGATAAAAAATACTTTCTCGCCGTCTTGAAATTAACTTCTACAACATACACTATATAGCAAACAATATAAAGCGTGTAGAAGACAATATTAATTGATATGAATCAAAAAGTTTACATCGATATATATTATAAAAATCAATGTCTCTCTGTTGCTTCGTTTATGTCTTTTTCACGCAAGAACCTCTTATCCGATTTACTGAAATTTATTTTTTTTATTTATAACTACGTTATTTGACAAAGTTATAAGATATATTTTGTTACATAAAGTAACGTACGAAATAAGCAGAGTCGATAATGATGAATCAGGTTGGAGAAAGGCCGCTTTTGGTGCGCTTAAATAGCTTGTGCTGAGTAAACCATAAGATATATAAACCTAATGTGTTATATAACTGTAGATCTTAAAAAAACCTGCAAAAAAGTTCGGGATAGCATGTGTCTAAATTTTAAGGATGATCCACAACCAGAAATTTTTTTCTTTGAAATAACAAGCAGCTGTCGATGGCTTCAGACACTAGCGCCCATTAAAAAAGCTGTATAAAAGTGTTGTATACAAAGAGTCCATGATATATGAATATAAATATATTTTTTCACATTAGAAAATAAAAAAAATAAAAGGAATAACTAAAATATCTAAAAGAATGCTTAAATTACAAACATGTTTTATTATTATTTATCTCATAATTAACATACTAGTGAAATATTTTACTTCATTTATGACGAAATCTAAACAACAATTCTGCAGTTAACGGGCACACCTAATTTAATTATAATTAGATATACATTTCTGCAGAATGGATTATTGTAAATAGGTAATTATTTATATTTCCATAATTAATTTCTATTTCAATTTTTCTATTATCATATACTATGGTATGTCAAACGTGAAAATTGGTTTGTATACGTTTATAATTCGTACCTTCAAGGATTAACATAAGGCTATCTGAACAATCTAGATTGTTGTGCCAGCCCACTGGTCGGACACAACCTCTCGCATTATTTTCATCTCGAATTAAAAGAAACTCGAAATGTAAGCCTACTACATTGGGTCAGTGCGATTTCAAACGGAGCATTTACGCAAATTTCTCCACGTACCTCCGAAATTAAATGTCGAGTACAGATATGGACATTGTTTGCAACTGATGTTGACAGTAATAATGGATATGTATTTATCGTATTTCGAAGCATTTAGCTAAGTTTGCTTTTGGTTCGTGCAAATGCAGCGCCATTAGGATCTGTTTGTTAGGTGTGTGTGTGTGTATTGTTCCGTTTGAAAAAAAAAGAGTTGCTTCAATTTTTGAAATTAGATACGTGCGTCATGCACCTCAATTTCGGGCGGTATGCAACGTGGAGTGCTAACGAAATGCAATTTCATCTCGTTCCACTTTCGGGCAGCGATACCTAATCGACTGCGATCGGGGCGTTCCAAAATGTCCCCGATAAAACGTTCGAACCCATAAAGCGCGATAAGACGCGAATAGACAATACCGTCCCGTTCGCGTTATTTACGGGGGCGCGCCGGCCGGCTACCGCGGAGGTCGGCTCTGCAGCGAGATAAGGATCTCCCGCCCGGGGCTCGATGCAGCGATATAACAATATTCGCCAGCAAAATAACTGTGTACTTTGGAAAGTGTTTTACCAACAGCCGTCGAGATTAATAATAGACGAGTGAAAGTACTCTGTCTGTGCGCGCGCGCAGCACCGCGCGTCGTACGCGCCGTTTTGTGACGATGTCGATTTTGGATATCGGCGGGCGGGGTCGAAGTTTTCTTTTACGAAAGTTCTCCCGGCTCTAATTAATATATATATTGTGTGGTATTAATAGCGTGTGTCGACAGCCTTCGATATTTAAGACACGATTTATTACAGCTATTGTGTACGATGTCTTAATAATTTATCAACGTGACATCCTAAGGGAATCTTATTAAAAAAAATAGCATAAATACATTTGTCAACCACCTGTTAAAAATTTTATCATAAATGCGTTATTTTATAAATATCATTAATTGTTGCATTAGTGGCATATCTAATGTAATTTTACGCTCATTATTATGACCGTATTAGCAATTACTACTATAGTTTTTTACGAGCGTACATATTTAAAATAGAAAAGTTCTTTTAAATTAATGCCATCTTACTTAGTTTTCTTTTGTAATACTTTATATATTGTGACTTTTTTATTGATTAATTATTATAGACGCATTATTTTATGCACAGAGCTTTCTGATTCAAGTCCTAAATCATTTCTTTTTTAAAAATGGTTCAATTACTTTCTTAAATAACGGTTCAATTTCATACATACACGTTGTGTCGTGTTAAGTTTCATTTACCCCATCGCTAATGCCCATAACTTCTCACAATCATTTACTTTCAGACCGAGGGACTTGACTTAAAGCCGTAAAGGACGTAAAGCCTTCGGCGCTGACGCGCAGCTGGGAATAGTTACGTGGCCTTAATCTATTCACTTCAGGTGACTTATCCCCAGTCACCAGCGCGACGGTAACGTCCGCAACTTAAGCCTCTCAGACGTACGGAAGCGCTAACATGGCATAAGTTATAAGAGTTATTGGGCATTTTGCTCGTGATCGAGAGCAAACCCAGTGGTACCACATGGTTCGAAGCCAAAGCTCTCAACCACTACGCCACCGCCACTCCTTCACGCTCCAAGACGAGACATTTACGATTGTTCAAAGATAGGAGATGGAGAAAGACGCTTTCTCCCCGAACAGAGGCCAACATTCGTAAACAACACTGGCGCGACAGGATACGATATCGGTTCGGTGGCAATTATTCGACGTTCGGCGTAACTTTTACGTTGACGGAAAAATTACGCGCTCTCTCTCCGGAGATCGATGGCTTAGGCCCGGCGCAAACGCAGGGGCGGAGCCGGGTCAGCTCATATAACTCGCTTTCTGGAGATATCATCTCGGCACCGACGACGCGTCGTACTGTACACGTCTTTGAATATGCGGTGTAAAAAATTTGAGTGTCGAATGCTGAGAAATGATATATTTCTTTACTTAATATTATTCGCTGCTTGAATAATACGTTACTGGTTTTGACATGGATTGGTATGCGAGAATTGGAAAGTGTACGAATAGATGAAGGATGGTAAAAAGCGGTTCAATATGGTAGATATTTTGACTATCTACAAGATGAATACCAAATCAAAACGATTATCTTATCGTTTTCAAATGAATTCAATTGTTATATATGCTGTAGGTACACATATTTTGAATTAAATGCGATATAAGTGTATGACGTTTAATATTTATTTCATTACAATTAATTATTAATTTAATGTAAACAAATAATAAAGCATTACTCTCCCTACAACTTCTTTATTTACACATAACGAGGAGTCAGCAAACATTAATCAGCCACTTAAAACATCTCTAGCCACGCAATATCTGTGAAAAAAACCGGACAAGTGCGAGTTGAACTCGTGTGGAGAGAATTCCGCGTAACGAATATGTCATACTACCACGTTATTTTTAATATTTGACTGAAATTTGTTTGTGTTAACTAAAACAACTACAAATGTAAGTTTGTATGCACATTATTAACCGATTTACCATGTCGTTTAAGACAACAAACATATATATTTTCTTAGAATCTAGAAGTAAAGAACTATTTTCTCTTTTTTTTTTTCAAGATTTTAGGATTAGTTATTTACGTTACATGTCCGTCTTTGGATCACAAAAACTCATATGTATACAAAATTTTCGATTTAATTGTTCCAATAAATAAAGTGTAAATTGGTTGCTACAGAACCGATGACAAACAAACGACTCATCCTATAAAAGCTCCGTTTTTTTTTTCATTCAGACGTATGGAACCCAAAACATATTTATATAACATTAATAACATTTTAAAACATTTGGTTTAAACACTTAAAGTCAAAATTACTATAATAAGTAATTATACATATATTAAAAGCTCACTTAATGGTAAACAGTTGATTTTTCCTTTTCTGCCTTAATACTTTACAGCTTTACTCGTTAAATTATTTATTGCCGCGAACAGACATCTTACTAAGAATCGGTCATTGCATACAACGGTGTAAGTATATGAAGTTGTTAAAGCAATGTTTCCTCCAAAATCGTGGCCGCGGATTAAGGGGAAGTTAAAATTGGTGAAGCCGAATATCCACATATCGCAGAGGATGAGGTTTATTAAATAGGCAGTTAGTTATGAAGTTCGCGTTCACGAATGGGTCTGTTTGTAATGGCTACTATCAAGGGTATACTAAGTTAGAGGTGTTTCAATTAAGTTGTAAACGATACTATCTTGTTTTTTTCCTTTCGTCGAGTCGAGTTATTCAATAAGGTTCATGTTCAATAAGGTCCATGAAAATATCCAAAATTAACATTTAAACTTTAAAATCATTGTTAAGCAAATGTTTGTCAAAAAGGGTGCTAAACAATTTATGAATAATTAGAAGACAAATAATATGGACATAATCCGTTTCGCTTTCTGTGAGATTGTTTTCTTGTGCTATAGATTGCATATTTGATTGTATAATATATATAAATTAGTAAAAAGCTATCGTCAAGTTTCTTGCTAGTTCTTCTTGAGGGAAAACTGCTTTTAGAAAGATTGGTAAAGTGGGAAAGTAGCAAAATGTCAATCCTTCAAATATTGTGACGTTTTCCAAGCGTTATTCATAAGATACGAAATAAGGATATATTCTTGAATGTGAACACCCTAAAAGATTCCCCTAAATTTGTAAAATAATTTTCAGTGATATTTTTAATTATTGTTTTTGTACCTTCAAGAATCTCTCAGAAAAAGAGGCAGATAGTTATATATCGAAGAGAATATAGTTGAATGCCCTTTATTTTAGTGAGCAACATGAAAAGTTTATGCCGAACCCTAAATCTGAACAAATATTATTGCATTAATGCGATCGCGTCAGTCGACTTGCAACTGAATTAATACTACAATATTCCGTTTTTATTTTTATTTTTTCTTTATTGCACACTTATTACATGTTTACATATCAGATTTTTTCTTAACATCATCGTAAATAGAGCTAAAATTAAGGAACACGCTCTACACTTACATCGTGCAATTATGTGCAGAGTAATTAAAATTTTTCCGCTGACGGTACGCAAAGGCCGCGACCACGTCCGCTCTCATTGCCGCCACCTTCGCGGCCGCGTTCGCAACATCACGATATAAAATTATTTATTGTTAAAGTGTTACTTACTATCATTAAATTAATAGCAACTACGATAATTAAGTACGACATCTCGCTTAAATAATGAACCAAGGATTTTTATTTAATGCGGTTAAAAATTATGTAATATTTAAATTTAGGTTCAATGCCATAAAAGTAACAAAGCCTGCCTGCAGCCTCGTTTGCGCACGGCGCAGTCGCGTTTTATTATAAATATTGCAATGCGATATTGATATAGGAATTCAATGTGCCTCGTGCGCGGGTGTGGTTGGTCGAGCATAAAATTGTAGTTATTTGAGGTAAAATGGTCCTACCGAAAAATGATATCGATAGGATTTTTTTAGAATTAAGAATTAATTTTTATACAGATGCTCACCGACGACGCATAACTACATACCTATAATACGAAATGTTATTTTCGCACGATCAATATAGTCAATAACAGACAAGGCATTTCTCTCATTCGCGTTCACATTATAATACAGTGGCGTTCCTAGCGTGAGAAATCGTCAGTACAATTTCGACTATCATTTGTACCTTTATTTTCCTAATGTTCACCACACGATTGAAATTTTCGATGATGAAAAATTAAAAAAATATACATTAATACCTACGCATTGCCGAGTAATACGCCGAGGTATTTTTAAGAAGAAAAAAATTTTTGTACATAACGCCTTAGTTTCCTCATTTCTCGCAATCGGTCGCTCTCGAAAGAAACCTCGCCGGACCTTAATCATTATCGCGCGACGAGTGTCCAAATAAGCGGCAAAAAAAAATTCACCACGCCTGTCGCAACGGTGCCCGAATGAGGATGGGCCCGGCCCGGCGCGGTGTCAAGGCGAGATTAGAGACAATTCGCTTTTTGTCACTTCGACTTTTGTCCCGTAAAAAAGACAGCCGAGGCTGTTACGTGTCAACGGCCGGATTCGGCCGCGGTTTGCGCGGCGTGCGGCGCGCGGCGGACGGTGGATGCGGGTCAATGCTGGAGCGCCCGAAATGGAAATCCAGTGTGCCTAAGATAATGAATATCGATACTGGATGTAGCATTATAGATATACGGCATTGTGACTTCATTAAAATTAGCATATGTATGAGAGCTGTTCTGGTTAGTCGAATTGAACGGCCTAGAGTTAATTTCGTGTCCGTAGATAATATACCAATGTAACAATAAAAATGTGACGTACTCTTACAAAACATAATAACTGTAATAGTAGCTGTTTAGTCATGATAATAATAATAATATGGCATGCGGGCTGTGCTCATGGATGTATCTTATTCGCTTACGAAATTGGACACTTAAATGGTGCCTTTAATAGATGTGATTGAACAACGTCGGTTGCTAATGGGCGTTCAAAAGCACGAACGCGAGAGATAACTGTTTATAACTGAAATGTTAATAATATAATACATAAGTATCTACTATGTTTACATCGATTATGGCCGGAATCGTCAATGATAGTACGTATAATCATTGAGTCCGATATACAAGGCTTATGAGTGAGAGAAACATGTCTTGCTAAAACTTTTATAAGTCATTTATTATTCATAAACAGCTACTTACAATATAAGTAGGCACGTTTATCCAGTTGGATAATACTGAATATCTTTTATTTATAATTAAATTAAAATGTTAATTCATTAAAATTCTTTACAAAGTAATAAAATACTGAATTTCTATTTGAACAATTTTTAATCAAAATTTAAATAAATTTTTAAATAAAACTTCTTAAGCGCGATTTGAGAGTAACTGAAAACCTTTATGGGACGGAAGTAATTTTCAGTAAAATCTATATTCTGTTTACGCAGTTTCCATATTTATAATTTGAATGTCGAACTCATCGCCAAACCGGAAATAATCAAATTAATATTGGGTAGTATTCCGGAACGGCAACGTAATATATGCACCTCTAATATGTTTATTAATAATTATTTTATCAACAACTAGCTGTGCCTGTGTCTCCGTCTTTGTGTCCATCAACAAACAAAAACCTTTCATTTTTTTTACATCAAGTGATCTCTTTTCAATCACGATCTCAAGCCGGCGTGTGCTATTAAAATTTAACATGATTTATCGATTTTCAATTATTTAATCATAACTTTCGCCACTATCTGTAAAGAAGTTTTACATTAAGCGTGCATTCCCATACCAAATCACTCAAATATATATATGCACCGAAACAGATACATAAGTAGTTACAAATAGCCATGAATTTTCTTCTTTATGGTGATTTGACATTCTATTTGGTGGTCTTTCATAAATACAAAGGCTTAATTACACTAAAAGAAAAATAGTTACACATAGACCGCCTTATTTGAAGTCCTATGGATTCTCAGACATATTGTAATTTTTTATACTAATAAGATAATATACTTAAGCACACTTATTTCGAATAATTATTCATTTATGTTTACCAAATATCATTATTGAAATGTTGTTCGCAAACACTGAACTTTTGACAAGTTTATTTATTTTAAGATTCGTCATATACTCACATTATCATTTTCACCAAAAATTCGAGTTCTTAGAACGCCTAGGTATAGTGTGTCCCACCCTATTTCTCATAAGCTTGGAAATATCCTTTGTTTTAACTTTGAGAATTATCTTATCGTGTAGTTTGCTTACTACGTGTTCAAGTACGTCGAATACTTGCATATTCACTAAGTACACGTTTGCTGTCGGAAATGCCTGTTGAGTTCCTCACTCAAACAAAAATGCTTCAGCCTTTCCTTTCCATATCGTACTCAAAAATTAATCCATTTTCATAATACCCATATTATCACTCGGCCCGTCTGTTAGTTCTTCTCTGGAAAAGCTATTTTCTAGACCCACAAATTTATATTTAGATCCTAAGTGGGTCGTCATCAAACGACTCATCCCATGACTTGTTACTTTATAATTTCAAGTCTTAGTCACCGGACATGTATTTTAATTTTTTTTGATTACCAAATCTGAAAGGAAAAATAACGGTACACTTGCGAGATTACTCGTGTGCCTATTTGTCTGTTTTTCTACTTGTTATGGCAAATTACCTCAGAAATTTTTTTCATGTAGTAAAAATTTGGAATCTAGTATTGTGTATTACACTGTATAACATTTTATCTAGATATTCAGTAGCAAGTTTTGTAATAGGTGAAACTTTGAAATATTAGCACAGCTACGTACATTTACGTATTAGGACAGACCCGTCTGCTGTGGAAATGTGCCAACAATTCATTAGTACTAGTACGCTGAATCAGCAAAAGTGCTATCTAGTTCTTGCATAGTAGTAGTTAGTTGTTAATGTCATTTACATTTGACGTTTGTCAGATTTTTAGGTGGGAAAATGAATAATTACTAGTGTAGTTTATAGTAAGGCAAAATTAACATAATCATTTTCTACACTTAAGTTTTTTTTTTCAATACAAAATACTCGTTCATAATTGAATAATTATATGTATTATACAAAAATCTGTACAATTTTACTGAACCGCGCCGTATGTTCTAAGGTGGCAACCCTTGAATTAAGAAAAATAGGAAATAATAGGAAAAACATTGAACGATACAGAGCCTATATCCGGATTTTAAAACCCTTGTGTCATTTGATAACTGACCACGTGCGTGATAGGAAGAAGCAATTGTTAGTTCGAAAATGCCTATATATAATTATCCATACATCATTAAAGTGCCATCATGAAGGTTTTTTTAAAATTTTCTAAGAATGGAACCCTAAAGATTGAGATAAATATTAAAATTATAATTTCAATTTACTTAAAAAAATAAGGTGTCGTAGATATGTCACGTAAAGTAATTAAGAGGGCAACAGTGAAAATAGCGTATACCCATTGAACAGCGGCATAGATTTAACATCGATTGTTGCTCCCAAAAGCAAGTCAGCTCGCTATAAATGTACGAACAGTGAAACCAAATTCAAAGGACATTCATAATTTTTCAATAATTAATAATCAAGTTTTGAAAATGACATCACTACAATGATAATAAGACCAGGTTATTAAACAAACGGTTGTTTAAGCAAATACTTATTATTTAATACCATAAACAGGACAATGCTGTCAATACACAATGAGGCTTTGTAATAGCAGGTTGAATGTTTTTTTTTATTCCTATTGTATTTGAATGAAATGATGAACTATTTTCTAAGGATAAATATTCCTAAAATATTAGTTTAAGATAGAAAATTACTTTCAGCCTCTTTTAAAATAAAATGTAATCATATAAGTGCCCTGTATTAAACGACAATAAATCATAATGTAAAGACATACGCATAGACAATATTCACTTTTTTTATCATACTATATGAGAATGAACGGTGAGTAAGTAAAGCTTGTCATACACGAAAGGCGTTCACTATAAAATGCCAATAAGGTATAAGCTCTTTGGAACCAAAAAATATAAATACTGGCTAGTAGAACTGGTACATTTATTTTAAAAAGGAATTACAAACCAGGCTGAAGATTTCTCCAGTTTTTTAGGAACAGTTTCCTAGGAAGGAGGAATACACGATCTCGATAGTTTGGTGACTCGATTTACAACCATGGATGAAATGTGGCTTCATCATTACGACCCAGAAACAAAATTACAATCTATGACTTTGAAAAGACCATCATCTCCAACCCCTAAAATATTCAAGGCAAGTCGTTCTGCCGGAAAAAATCATGAATTTTCTGGAATAGTAAAGGGATGGTCGTGCTAGAATATCTCGACCGTGGAGCTATTGTTCGGGCTCTTTGTATGCAGAGCAAATACAAAAATTGCGTAACGAAATTAAAAAAAAACGGTGAGGCGAACTAGCAAAAATTGTTTTGTCTCATCAAAATAATGCCTCGGCTCACAGGTCCGCCGTTGTTGTGGCTGCAATTCGAGACACTGGCCTCGAAATACTTGAACATCTTCCATATTCATCCGATCTTGCTCCTAGTGATTCCCATCAATTTTTAAGGTTGGAGGAGTATCTGAACGGACAGATATTCGAAGATGATGAAGTAGTAGTCGTTGCAGTACGGGAATTTTTAGATGCTAAGGATGAAGTTTTTTTTTAGGAAAAGAATTTTAAGATCAGAAAAAAGCTATGCCAAGTGTATTATGCTAAAACGCGACTATGCCGAAAAATAAAATAACATTTAATAAAAGTCACCGGCAACATACTCATTCTCATTTATTGAACGCCGTTCGTAATAATAATAATACGTAAACGATTTCTTTATTACTTTAATGTACTAACCTCGTAATTTGCATGATGACTGCACACTTTCTAGTAATTTTAAGTTATGGCGAACACCATGAAACAAACGTCATAAGCAACGAATAAATATTAGCAAAGTTCGGAGCACAAGTGTAGCGTATTCTTCTATTTTGAATCGATAGCTCCCATACGCGTGCTACACCAAGAAACATATTTTACATACCGTCCGTCGCACAATATCTACGAATCATGCTGAAAAATATACGTTGATATCGTTTTAAATGTCAACCTGTTATCGCGAAGGTGGGAGTAGCGTCGAGGGCGTGAGCACCTCGCACTCGAGGCGGGCGTATCAAGATAAACAATAATTGTTTTATTGTCCGAGCATGACTAGGAACACACTGGCGTTTGTCTAAGTTTATCACTATGTGAAATATAAATATGTATTCTCATTTATGATTTGACTTGGAAGTTTTTTCTTTTATTTTACCTCGATTTGTATGTCCACAATAAATGGCCACCGAATGCTTATAGCAAACTGAATTTAATATGTAATTCCCATTACATATAATACTTTCTTTTGTAGGTGATAACCAGATCTATTCGCTATGTGCGAAGTATATGGTCGGAAAAACACAATACAAATACTGTGGAAGAAATGTGAAGATTAACGTGGAAATGCAGTTCAATTTGGATAAATTATGTGTAAACCTTCAGTAAAATTATCAATATCGTAGGAATGAGGCACAATATTTATTACTGGAAAATGAAAATTATGCACAAATAAACCAATTAACAAAAGCTGTCAGGGCACATTGCTTAGATAAGGACGCTTTGGTCTTCACTTCACAGAAATGAATTTTACAAAACATTAGCCTCTGCAAAATGGATTCAGTTTTTTTTTTTTTGGTAATTTAACTCACATTTTATGTAAGCCACAATGCTTAAGTTTATCGTTCCATTTAAGGTAAAATATTATATCCACAATTGATATTTATTATAATTGTTTCAGGAACAATAGAGATCATTGTATTATTTGTTACTCCGATTCCACAAAAACATCCACAGCAAACACCATCTTTGTTGTTATTCGAGAAGAGATCTTTCAAATTGACGAGTCTGATGGGAGAATTAATAACAACCGATCGATCGACTGCGAAATCCGTATACTTAGCTGATCATTCAATTGTCAGAGATGTAGGCAGATAATTATCACTGTTTTACGAAATGTAAATGATTGTATATCAAAGTACAAATAATACATAATTACTTTCATCACGAAAAGTGAGACGAAACAAGAATATATTGTTGCTGTTTATTTATAGTTGTGTTGTAGAAACGGAATTATTCATTAATAATAATAAATAATTCAATAATCAATGTTTTAATTATTTCATGAGAACATATAAATATTGGATAAATCCCGATAAGTTGAGGACGCTAGACGGCGCTAATGTCGCGCGCATAGCTATTACAATAAACAGCAGAATTATTTGTGTTGAAGATGAAAAAAAGGCACGGGGGACGATAATAGCAAACAAGAGAAAAGTAATATAAAACATTTTTTTTGTGTCTGTTTATTTGTCGCTCATTGAAATTATTGAACGGATTTTAATGCGGTTCTCAAGAGTAGTCTGGCTTGGAGCACAATATCGGCTTATTTCATTTCAATCGAACGTCAGAAAGATAAGTTATCGTTATTTAAAGATCTAGCCTGAGAAGTTACAAGACAAATAATAATTGCTAGCATTATAGACGTCACAAACAAAACATCACCTGATCATGACGCTTTCGACTTATTGAAAAATATGCAAAGAAAGAGAAAAATGGACCGGTGAATGAGGAAGGGGATTGAGTTGCGATGAAAATTTTGTGATAAACCGAATACCATGCAGGCGGAGCCACATGTGAAAAGCTAGTTTTAAATAAGAGATATATATATGTATTTATAGAAAATACTTCTTAGAGAAAGCCATCTCCATTCGAATGCTTATAAATATATTTGAATAACCATTTGCCCAAATTCCGAAATCGATATACCGACAGATAAAATCTCTAAGGGCCCGCCAGAATCGATTACGCAAATACGTACTACATTAATATCGAAAAATCGGAACGCATTTCCTGTCGTACCAGTTAGAGAGATGGGAAGACGTACCTCCAATCGACGTGGTTAGATAACCGATTTTGCGACATAATCGATACACCGGAGGCCGAATAAAAGAATCGTCGGTTGTGCAACGGAGTGAGTTATAGTGGTTAATTGTATAGCTTAAACGGTGAAACCATTTTCTTTTTTAGTAATCGATTCTTTTCAGTTAACGACGATTAGCTGTAACTTCACCGCGGGTAGTAGACGTCGAATCGAGCTGCTAAAATTATCGATGTCTATTTATAATCGTAATTAGTGGGTGTTACGACAGTAAGACTAATGCAATACAAATCTGTAATTATAACATTTGACGAACGGTTTTAATCGAGATTTCATAGTTCAGAAATAATATAAGAGATTTTAGATTTGCGCAATATATATATATTATACCTTAGATCATAAGTTTTTTGTTAAGTAATTGAAAATAAATATGGATTGAGATCTTCACATCAAGCATGCAACAGCAAACAAAGGGACCCACATTTAACTTAACCTATTTTTAAAATGTTTAAACATAGTTGGTATCTAATTGTTCAGTAACTAAACGAACATATTTTGTTCGAAACAATTTCTTTTTCGAATATCGTCAATTTTATAGATACACAGCTTTCAGATCATTATCATAAAGGGATATAATTAAATCCATAATAATGACGATATGAAACTTGATAATAAATAATACCTTTTAAGCTTGAAAAAACACATTTCACAAAATATAACAGAAAGATGATAGACATTCAATTTATTTTTTAAAATCTTTTATAATTACATTTAAGAACATGTACTTTTAAAGTTCCGTACCGAAAGGGTGCCAATGAGAACCTATTACTAAGGCTATGCTGTTTGTCAGTCCATTCGTCCATCCTTCTGTTCTACCTTTAGAATTATATCTTTTGAACCGTTGGTAGATAGACCGTTGAAGCTTTTAAGCGTATTTTAATAATAATAAGATTTTTTTTATCAAATCAAAAATAGCTTTATTTCGTAGATAATAGAATTATACTTGATACACGTCATTAACAAATTCTTTTCGACATTAACATTACCACCCATTCCAAATGCTGATTCACAGATATGGGCAAGATACTCAATAGTTGCTCTTTTATGAACATAGATATAAAGTAATGAATAATTAATAAATTAGCATAACACTTAGAAATAACATGAAGCAACCTGATAGCAGATCATTTCACCATGAGTTTTTTTTTTATAGATATTCAGACATGGTATAATATCCCTTGCCATACAACTTCTTTCTAACTGTTTCAATTTATAAAATAGCAAATTTTGGATTTCAGCTGGAGTCTTGTCATAAAAGTGCACACATTGCCCCTTAAATGATTTGTGAACTTTGATTAGTCGGGGTTTTATGAGCAGCAAGATCGTTCTTATGTCTAGTGTTAATGTTATGAATGTCGCTCATTTTTGGAACGATTCTATATTTATCTTGATATATACCAGATTTTCGTATACGTATTGACATTACAGTTAAAATATTAATTTCTTGAAATATTTTAATACTTTTGTTCTCAAATTATAAATAGCACGAACAGCCCATTTCTGACCCCATAATGAAATTCCATAGGTCATGAGACTATCAAAGGTATTGAAACAATCTAGTTTCGCGGTGATTTCATCAGTAAATTGCCAAATTCTTTTTACTGCATATGCTGTAAAACCAAGCCTTTCCGCTAATTTCGTAATATCAGAATTCCTACATAACTTAGCACTTAAAATGGTACAAAGAAATAAGGTCACGTCCACAATATCCAGTATTTCATTCTTGACCAAAAGGTTTGCATCAAACAGTTTAGCATTACTCAAGGAAAATTTAACAAGTTTTGTTGTCCTCTCATTGAGATTATTAATGCTAAACCACTCATCTATTTCAGAAATGGTAGTGTTAACTTTGTTAAAACCTTCTTGTTGCCTATAAATCATGTAAAAAAGTACTATCAGCAAACAGTACAATACTATGCTCATCCCTAACAAGATATCACAGATCATTCATATAAACTAAGAATATAAGTGGTGCAAGAACCGTACCCTGTGGCACACCCATATCAACTGTAGATCCTGACGACCTCTGACAACATCAACCTTTTCGATTCTACGACTTAAATAATACTCCAGAAATCTAGGTGATCAAACCGTGACACCATAATGATGTAGGTTAGTGATCAATGTCATGATCAAATGCTTTGGATAAATCATAGAAAACAGCAAGTGCGTCCCGTAAATCCTCCCAGGCATGAAAAATAAACTGAATGAGCTCAACACCGGCTTCCGGCACCGAAATAACTAAATGAAACTGGAATAATAGCACAGAATTTTTCAAAAGCAAAGGCAATTTTTATGTCTGATTAAGATTTTATCATCACTTTTTAATTGATTTTTTTTTATTTTATTATAAACATTGATTATGCGGCTGCACACTCACGCCTAAATATCTTGCAATAATTTATTACGTAATTGACTAACAACAATGACCGAATTCTTACAGTATAACGCACGAAACTCTGCAGTTGTGAAATTAGTCACGAATGCGCCGCAATGGCATAAAATAGGATGCGGTGGAGAAGGAAGGGTCGGGAAACATTAAAATGGCGCATTGCATCATTCGTAGGCAATGCAGAGCGGCAGAGTTAAGTGCGTTGTACGATCGTTGCGAACTGCAATATATTCGGTTAGTTTGTTCGAGAGATATCGTTAACGAAAATAGCGCAATAATTATTTTTTTCGAAATAATTTTTAATGTTCTTAGTGAATCCATGTTTGGTATCAGTCAACTTTCTTTGCTTAAAAACACTGTGTTGGATGCTGCAAAACAAATTAAAAACGAACTATGTATTCGATAGATATCTTAGTTTAAAGATTAGAAGAAATAGTGGACTATTTAAATAAATTTAGATATCTGAACTTGAAGAGCTAAAAACGTTTTAAATTATATTTTCAAGTTTGGAGAGCTTGAAAAAGCTTTTAAGCCTCTCTTCAAGATACTTTTAAGCTCAAACTCAATAATTGACTGCTAGGGGTATTTTTGAAGACTTTAAAGCGCGAAAGTAACAAAAAGTTTTAAGTATGGCCTATAAGGTCAATGATTTTATAGAATTTTTGAGCTCAAGAAGCTTAATGATAAGTCTTTGATCTTTGAGATAACTATGTTTTTGAACTGGAGCTCAAAAACAGATGGATAAATATCATAGTAGGAAGTTTTATGGATGGCCTGCAGGGCCAACCATTTACATATTTTTTCTCAGTCATTATGGGTTGACTTTCATATCCTAATATGCTATTACTATTATTTCTATTTCTGAATCATTACAATTTTTGAATAATGTCAAAAAATTGCAGGAGGTACTCTCTATTGTGTTATAATTTTTGTTTTGTATAATAATGTTTAACAATTGTATGTACAATAACAATTGTACAATAATGTATATTCTAACCATTCACAAAAAAAGGTAAAAGATAATACCTCATAAAAACCTGTTTTTTTAATATTTTTTTTTTGGTTTTGCTCTATAGCATCAAACTCGAACATAAATATAATTCACACAATATTTAAAACACAATTTTTTTGATAAGCATCGCTCAGTGGGAGAATCCAACTCATACTTGACCGATTTTTAATATTCAACAATATAAATATTTAATACTATCAAATAATTCTACACATTTATGAGTTTCTTCAGCTTCTATATTTATATAAAATTAGTGAAGGTAGGTTTTGGCCTGATTTGGCTCTAGTGCTTGCCCTCGAATTTAAGTCTGACATGTAAACAATGTTGGAGCCAATGTCATGAGAAAGATTGATAACTCGATTTTGCTCTCATATGTCTAACAATCTGGCCAAAGAGTAATTGAAGTATCAATCCAGTGTTTTTTTTTATTTCTAACTTAGTAAATATTTCCATTTTGAGCCATGCAAAGTAAATACTAGGATGAAGTAAATCCATTTATGCATACATATCAGCCATAGAAGTGATAAGGGTCTGGCGAAAACATGATAATGCTATAAGAATATCTTATTTAACTATTGAGCCCTAAAAAGTTGTACAATGCTAATTATGTCAGCATACAACTAACAGTCAGATGATATGCACACAATGGCCTGTCATTAAGTTGTTAATTGTCGGCCAATAAGCATGGTTACGAGAACAATTACATATTCAATGATACTAAATGACAATGGTGGAGGAGGAACCTTGTAATCTTCATAATAAGAAATTAATTTTTATTAACAAAGAATAAAGAGATGTATAATAAACTTCTGGCAAGTTTTTATGAATCAAAAAAAGTTTTATAATGAATTTAGTAGCATGTTTTTTTGGTTTTGTTTAGCAACTATTGACCAATTTTTGGAAAGACCTGTATCATAAATTAAGAGAAATTTTATATTAACATTTGTAGCATGTATATGAATGCATAAATTTTTTTGTTTATTAGCTCTTCCATAAAGAGCACTTAAACAATTGTTTAATATAAATAGCCCTAAATTAAAAACAATTAATTGTTTAAATTTAATTTCAGACAAAATTTTAAAGAAAACAATATGTCATGCTAAAATAAATATATTAATAAAATTCGGTGGACAGTCTGAAGCGAGATATAATTAACAGGCCTTGTAAAACTACAATGTGTGATATTTGTTTGACAATTTTACATTACCTCATTTAAAAAATAAAACTGTTTATTATGTTATAAGCAGGTAGTTGTGGAATTAGTGCCAAGGTAGTTTTGATCTTACCATTTGATTCACTTATTTTGCCTTGGACAAGCTAATAATCACCTAAACGTTTATGAAGTAACATCATATATAGTAATATAGAACCATAACTTTATAAAAATAAAATGTAACTAAGAAACAATAAGGAACAAGTAATTCACTCAAAAATAAAAAGAATAATTAATAATAAATCGTTCTATGGTTCTGTATAGACAATATTCAGTTTTGAGAGAATAGATTATATCCTGACACCTATATTTACCTTTACTGATATTTTTATATTAGTTTTATTATTTAATATACTAAGAAGTCACTTTTAAAATAAAATTTGCGTCGCACATCCTCCTTTTAATGACTGTTCAAATTAGGACTCTTTAAAAGGAAGACATGGAAAGTAAAATTAATTTTAAACATGACTTTTACTTAAGAGCGAGTTTAAATGGAGGTGGTGGAAGAGGCCCAAAGTAAATCAAATTTCAAGATAAGAATATTACCTCAGCAGTTCTTTAAAACTGAATGGATGATCAAAATCGACACAGAGAAAGAAGTCCTTAATGAAATTTACGTAATCACAATCAAGGACCTACCTTTCATCTGTATTTTTCAGTATGAAAATGTAAAAGTGGTCATCAGAAATTATCTAGGTAATGAACAATAGATATTCCAGAAATTGGCCAAATATTTTCAAACATACTTAAATCATATATTTTGTATTTTTTAGGGTCAGTAACCATAAAAGTGAATGGAAAATCAGGCATACCTATGTAAAAGTTTAAAACAAAGCGATAAAATTTAAAATAATTCATAGTTTGAAGGTTGTAACAATTGTCAGCTCATAGAAGACAAATAAAATTAATATATTACTTCATTATTATCACCGACTACCGATCTTATTTGTTTCATACCAAAAATGTTTTGAATAAAATGACTACAATTGTTCTGATTTTTTTCTAGTCATATGTCGCTTATTTAGATAAGATTAAAAGCTCTCATTATCTAAATTATATTCTGAAATTCCTAAGTACACAGTACTCCACTGCCTAAAATGTAGCCACCCTGAGCCAAGGATTATACCTAACATAAAACTGTAAAGTTCAATATGATTACAAATTACATGTACTTAACAATACGTCTAATTTTACACAATTTATGTATTACTGAATTGATCAGTGATAAAATCAAGTTCAAATTGAAAGCGATGACGGTTCTTTACAATTACGATAACGTTAAAAGCACGAATGTATTACAAAAGTATACTTTCGAACACCCGCTCCATCTACATTCAAAAAAGAAACATTGGTTTAGCAGTTTCCGTCTTCTGATGTGCATTGATGTTCCTGACAGAACAAAAACTGACCGATCGTACAATAAATGGGTATCACCTAAAGCTTTTAAGACCATATACGGTTGGCATGCGACATCACCGAATTTGGAATAAGTGTCAAACGTTTGTGCGCCAAAACCGCGCTAATCTGGTCGGATGTGTCAAGTCGACCGAGTTGGGGGTCAAAAAAATAATTACAAATAGTCACCGGCCGTAGTCGACGATTTGCATCACGGAACCGGTTTTTTTCCGCGAATCCATCGGAGGAACGAAAGCCACGCGGCGTCGCTTGCTCGGAGCCGTCCCTTTCCTAAGATACAGTTAAAATAACTTTAAAGTCGAAACTTACCGCTACGAAGATTATCTGCTCGGTCGGTATTATCAAATCGTTTGTTTTTCCAGTAGTAAAATCACGTTCCAGTATCGATCGGGGCACAGAAAGTTGTTCGATTCACTGAACAGTTCAGTTGGGCACGGATCAGTTCAAAACTGTTGCGAAAGTGACAGAGCGTGAAACACTACATTTACACAACCTAACCATGCGACGCGCCGCGGCCGACTGACGAATGAACGAAGATCAAAATATAATGTGCTCTCCCGTAGTTCCGTTCGGAAATATCTCGAAGAAAACTACGGGATATTATCGTTTTTTTTTTTTAATTTTGCATATGAATACTGATTGCAATCTTCAATATTATTAAAATATATATACCTATCCAGCTTTATTAATTTTTTGTTGTTGATGAGCGCAATTGGTTTTAAGTACTTACTACATAAAAACTTGATTTAGAAATACATAATAGTTTTATAATTGACAGTTTGAGCAGGTAACATTCGTAAATAAAGTAATTTGTTTTTATATACAGGTCCTTACATGTCCACTGCCTTGAATTGAATTAATAATAAAATTTGCTACATTCTCAGTAATATATTGTATTTCTATTATTATGTCTAAAAATATGTAATATTAGGGAGAAATTTATAATTACATAATAGGCAGTCTGAAATGATATAATTAATTGAACTAGTTCAGTTATTGATACGCTCAAGAAATTCAATAATACTTATTGTGGTCATAAAATAACGATTAAAGCGATACATTTTAAAATACAAAAGTTTTTGTTATTTCATAAAAAAATGAAATAAGTAAAATTATAACATTACAATTTATTAAATACATTAGCGCTTAGAAGAAATTACCGAACACTATTAGGCGTAGCTCGAACTACAAACTCGACTTATGTCCGAACTCGGAACACAGCTGTTGCCGGCCGTTTCCAGAAATCACTTAAATGTTAAAACACATGTCCCGATCCCGGTGTTTCATATTTGTAACTTAATGCTTAATCTTGGAAATATAAACTATTTGTTTATTACGTTCTGTTTAATAAATTTATGTTGCCATAGTTTACCAGAATCATATCTATATAGAACATTATTGACTTCGTGTCTATATATTTTTAAAAGTAAAAATTCTTTAGGTGAGCCTTGAAAGTTACTGAAATCACAGATTTACATATAATGGACACTGAAATCGTTTTTGGAGGCAAACGACGTTTAGTAAAATCTAATAAATTGAAGCAGTTCAGTTTCCACATTTATAGTTTAGGTTTAGGATTACCTACCAAACTAATAATATATATATATATATATATATATATAAATGCAAAGTATTCGAAAACGGTAATATTTTTTTTTAATCAAAGAACATATACATGTTCTTTCAGTGTTTGAAAGATGTCAGTGTTTGCGGTATATCTGTGCACTTTTTGTGATTGTTTTTTACACAGGACCCAAAACATTTCGATAACTAGAGCAGGAGGAAACATTCGGGGCAGTGTTTTGTCTAGTTATGAATCGACACCCGCAGTCTATAAATATTGAGTAACTTTAAACTCAGAATGGTATGAAGCCAAATTCGGCCAAAGCAAAACGTCTCCTCTCTAATAATGATTATCTGTAAAAGGTATTAGACATTTGATAATGCACTCTCTAAGGTAAATCCGGGAGTTCATAGACCCTGCACTGTACTGTAACAGGGTTCAGAAACATTACCGTTTTTAGCAACAGCTTGCCAAAGAAGGTATATTTTGACAAAATTTTGCTTTTAGTACGGATTTTCGAATCAACAACGTCACGACTTGTTGCGTGGAAATATTGTTTCTCAGGAACGTGGCTCGGGTCAACCGGTACGTGTATCTCATCATCGATTATAAGATTTTTTTTCAAAGTTTCTTCATAAACTTTATGGCACCCTCGCTTGGCACGCGCCTCCTGGTCTTTGACATATTTGGGGGCAGCTAATATTACAAAAGCTTTCAAGCCTATATCATTACACTTTATTCTACTCTCCCTAATTTTATAATAGAAATTTTTAATTTATCCGCCGCAACCTTGATTCCTCAACCAACCAACCCTCACTTCACTCTCATGTACAAGATTAGTTGGTTTATACTTCTAGATGTCAGATAATATACCCTTCAGATGAAATGACAAAGGAAATAAATAGGCGAATAGCCCAAGGATGGAGAAAATACTGGTCACTGAAGCAAATAGTGAAAAGTAAGGATCTAGGTAATCACATAAAAAAGAAAACATTCGAGACCTGTATTCTACCAGTTCTTACTTATGGCTGTGAAACTTGGTCAATAACACTTCACCACAGGGAAAGGCTAGCAAAATGCCAACATTCCATGGAAAGAAGCATGCCAGGGTTAAAAATCAAAGACAGAGTCAGGAACATAGACATAAGAACAAGAAAAAAACTCACAGACATTCTTACCCGGATAAACGTCCAAAAATGGAGATGGGCTGGACATATGCTACACCACCCCATTAATAAACGGAGCAAGCAAGTCACCCTCTGGCAACTAAGAGTCGGCAAAAGAAGTAGGGGTCGTCAAGTCAGGAGATGGGAAGATGACTTGAAACAGACAGCGGGACCATTTTGAGAGTAGCAAGGGATAGGACCCATTGTAAGGAATTGGAGAAGGCCTATGCCAAAAGGCACAATGAACTTAGGGACTTCTTGTAACCTTATATTTAGGAATAAAAGGCTATTAGTATTATTATTTCTAGATGTAGATACTGTACGTGGTCTTTCCGGAATCTTTTTGAAATCTGTCTCTTCCGTTTCTTCGTAACTCTTTGTTATTCTGTACAAACTAGTTGTTCTTGTTTCCTCTTGAATAAAATGACATACTGTCTCAGATTTCCTCAGATAGTATTGAATAACTCTCTTTGAAATCAATTCTTGTTGAGCTCGCTATATTTTGAAAAAAATGCAAAACGATTTCAAAACCCGCCTATTTTGATAGATATGTTATCTACAGTTATCTATATTTATAGTTGTAATTAAAAAAGTCTCTTTACTTCTGGGACAGCCCTTAAATAGAGGACGACAATAAATAACAGAGGTACGGAAGACTTAATATTGACTATATTTGTTTGAATGGAGCTAGATACCTATAATATGTTTTTCATTTCTTCGTCAATTAACATCAATCCTCGTTTTGGTTTTTAATATGGATACATCTATCGTGTAAGGGGCTTATCGCCATCGTTGGCACATAAGTGAACAAATTTAGAAGAGTTTAGATCAACTTTTTTTTATCTCGTAATTTTCAATATTCTATAATATTTTGTGAAAACTTTTTTATGCCAGAAGTTGTTTCGTATATTTTTGAATTAAAACTATACATATCAATTTATTTTTTTTTATGTTTACAAACCTAATTTGTTTATATACTTTGATATAGTACACATGTGGTGTAAATTTCTGATAGAGAAATAAAAGAAGAAACATCGTTTTTTATTTCGTTAATTCGGTATTTAGTTTAGAATTAGTATTATTACATGTATTAAGTTGCAAGCTCAGGCGTTTTGTTTATACATCAGAAAACAATTAAAACTTTACATATTTTACAATTGCTATTTATGTAAATAAAAATGAATCGCTAAATGTGTCGCTTAACGCAAAACTCGAGAACGCCTAAATCGATTAGCATATTGTTTTTTCAAATATCCGTTGAACTCCGAAAAAGGATTCCATGAAGAGAAAAATTGGGAGAATTGCCCAAAAATATGGAAATTCAAAAAAAATGAACGCATTTTTTATAAGGAATTTTTGTATGCAGATGAAACTTAAAATTTTTAGAATTGGTCACTTAGAAACTGTAAAATAAAAAAAAAATATTACAATTTAAAAAAATGGAACTCTTTGCTAATATTATTATGTATATTGAATTCATCTGTCATTTGTTTTTATAAATCGGCTGCAAAAAGAAAATTGTTTGTCTTACGTTAACATGAATTTAATTCAAGAAAAGTTTCGTGCAACAATTTTCCATAACTTTTGTTGCCATTTAAGCGGACAAGAAAGTGATAACGGACTTCGGTTGACCTTTCGCGATGACGCTTCATAGGATATCACGCTTTAGGGATGGCTCTAGCCACTGTTTGTAACTGGTTTAACAGGTTTGAACGTCGTCGCACTGATTTGACTGACGTGACGACGGAAGACATCAGTGCTGTGCGGCTCTTGTTAGATATAGACAAAAGAATAACCTACCTGCAGATTCGGACAAGCTTAGGCATCCGTGTAAGTCAAGTGCTTCACGAACAATATTCTTCATGAACATTTAGCGGTCAGGAGCTTTGTACATGGTAGATACCTCATAATTTGACCTAAGTTCAAAAACTCCGTCGTGTTAATTGGTTCCGCAAAATGATGCAAAGATTTGCCGGTGGTAACTCATATGCTGTATACGACACAAATACAGGTGAAGAAAACTGGATGTTGCAATCCCGAACCCAAAAGACAGTCTGATCGGTAGGTATTTCCTTTCGAAGAGTTGCCTCCTAAAGTAAAACGAAGTCAAAGCGTCAGGAGAAATATGATGGCCTTTTTTTTCATTACACGACAGATCATTATGCAACAACTGTTTTAGAAGATAAAAAAGTAGTTACTGCAGACTTATACACTAACAATCGTTTCCCTCTTTTTTGAAAAAAGTTCTGGAAAAACAATCTCGAAGTAGATTTTTCCTTCAGAATGACGCCTTACCACATATCGCCTAACAAATAACTTACTATTTGGGAATGTTGGCTATAAAATAGAATAGAAATAAATAAAAATACTGGCTCACCTGCTTACAGTCTCAAACTCGTATCATACGATTTTTATTTATTTCCTAAAATAAAACAAAAACTTGGAGGAAAGTGCTTTATTAATGCCGAAGGAACAGTAGCTGGGTCTGAAAATGCCGCCAAAGTGTTAGTGGGCAAAGTGTTTCTCTTAGTGGTTGCATCGAATGCAGCGATATATTGATCGCGATCGACACTATATTGAAAAACGATTATAATAAAAATAACTTGCTAGTTTGTTCAGTCTTTAATCTTCTAACCACTTTCAGATTGAGCCACGTGCGAACTCATGACTATACTTTACGATTTGATCGATAGATATAGTTTTTTTTTTTAAAGTGAGATTGCGATTGAGAGTGAAATTAAGCAACTCAAATTTGTAAAAAAGTAATGTTTATATGTTTGTTCTCTGAGCCAAACTATTGATCCTATTATGGAAAAACTTTGACAAATGTTATACGCACGTCCGAGAAGCCTTTACAAAAAAAATAAAACTAGCATTTGTCCTCAGTTTCATCCACTGAAGTTTTGAACCGATTCTAAAAATACTACCACTAATAGATAGTTGTACTATTCTTTAGTAAATTAGGCTATTAATATTTTTCCCCCGCCTTCGTTCATGAAATTATACTTCTAAGACGATTTTCATAATTCTTTAACTTATAGAAAGCTATATTATTCCAGAATAATACAGCTTATGTTTTATTTTGACATTAACATTTACCCCGTTTTTGGTCAAATCGGAAAAGCGGAACGGGAAGCAGAATCGGGAACGGGATCAGAATAAGAACCGAAAGCAGGAGCGAGTTCGAAACTAAGAACGGGACTGGGGTCAAAAATTAGTGTAGAGATAGAATCAGATTCAAAGACGTGACTAAGATTAGATTCTAAAGTGGACAGGGATTGAGATTGACATCGATCGATGTAAAAAATGAAGGAATTCATTCGTTGTCCTTGCTGACGGAACTGCGGGTTCTTGGTTTGACTGCTTTCTGGTTTACCCATGGAGTTAATCTACATGGGTGAACCGGAAAGAATGGAACAACATCTGTCGCGCTGGCTAGTTTTAAATAAATATTAGCTACACTGTGTACAGATAAGACCGTCAGGGCCAACTGATGAAATGAATTGTAAATTGTAGGTATATACGACGATTGTGTTTCTAGCAAACGCTTGGAATATGTTTTACTTCTACAAACGGTAACGCTTTAACGACTTGAGCGGTGGTAACTCGGTAGTCTAAAGCATCAGCTTTGGATATGAAAGTTCCGGGTTCGATACTGACCACAGTCGTAATTCTGACCACGTAATTTCAATATCAACATGTTTCGTTATATTTCATACTTTTCGTATCATCGATGTACTCGTACGCTCAATAAAGTCAGTTTGAAATAACGTTTTGAAATAAGGTTTGAAATATCAATTCATATTGTTCTTCCCATTATCCTAATATTTTATCCGAATTGCCTGAAGATTGCATGATATTTTCACGTAAAAATATACAGCCAACCACGGTTTTTGTGTCGCTTATTGCAAAGAAATTAACTTGAAATACGAAATAAATCGTTTGCCAGGCTTTTAAGAAGGAATACGTTATTTACTTGAAGACTATCTCGTTGTATTTCATTGGGAAAGTGAAATAAACTACTAGTAGTAGGTTATTTCAAAGATAAACCTTCGTGGCAGAAAATAGTGCATGAAATGCGCGGTGTTAGAAAGCCATCCGCTTAAACACTGAAATGGAATTCGAGATCAAAAAGGTAAACAAATGTGTTGCCAGATCAAAATAACAATTTTATTTCAGTAGTTTGTCGAAAATTACCAAAATTTCGCGTTGAAATGTTACGCATACCTTAAACAAATAAAACAAAATATTACACACAGTTTTCAGCTTCGAAGTGACATGAAATGCTATTCAAAAGTAAAGTCGTAAATATTTTTTTTCCGATACTGGCAATAAGACAGAAGTTCTAAACATTAAGCTCTTCGTTCATAATTTTGGTTATAGAGGAGCAAATACACATTTAATGAAAATCAATTTAATCAATTAATATTGTAATGTCCAATCAATTAGATACAGTAATTCAAATTTTTACACTCGCGACACTGGTATATAAGGTCCGAGCGAGTCGCGTTTGTTTTAATTTTTGGAACGAAGTTAACGCAGCTTGCGGAAAGTGTTAGTTGGCAGAAATCGTCATGTAGACAAAAAGCGTTATATCCCCTCCACTCGACTATCAATGTCTCTTTCTTTCTCTGGCAGACGCTAGGTAATGAAGCAAATCTGGTAGACGTGTGCGGCGCGGTGCTAATTTCATTTACAAAATTTTGGTAAAAATGTCTATTTGTTATCATAATACATGCATTTGCAATGAATAGTAATGTCATTGAGGTAAATTCTTTACGATTATTTTTCGATTTTCATTCGGTTTTGGAGATGCAGTTTTCAATTTAAAGTTTTCAATAAACTCATTTTGTATATATAAAAGAGTCATCAATGTTATGCAGCGTAACAAATTTAAAGTTAATAAAAAAAGGAAGGAGCTGTTTTGTACTTTATTGTTTTTTTGTGTGTTATTGTTCTTATAAGCGTTTTTTTAAAAAGATTTTCAAAAGAAATTATTCACTATTTTATGTGTATTATATCCAATTTTAAGTAAAAAATAATATTTTTAGCATATTTTTTTGTGTTTCTTGTTTAATTACTCTCAAAAGTTAATTATTTATTTCAATGTTCCTGTTATTTAATACAATGTAATATAAAATGAAAGGAATTTCGTTTCAACCGGGTGTCCCACAATACCTCTAGTTTTTTAATTTGACTTTTTCTTTGATTATAACTTAAAAGCATATTGCTGTAAAGAATCGCTTTTCCTGTATCAGCACTTACTCCGTTTTATTACTAATAACTACTTTGTGATTAAGGATGCGAATATAACAAACTTAGTTCAAAGTTGTCCGTTCAACAAAGTTGTGTGCTTTCGCTTTAAGTTGGACTCTTAAATTGAAATCATTTCAATTTTATTAGCGGAATAGTATCTTACCTTTACGATATACAGGATGTCTAAATAAAGATTTTATTGACGCAATATTCTTTACCTACAAATAGGCCTCGTAACGACATTAAATTCACTTGTTATTTTTGTTTTGGTAAAAAAAAACCATCTAACATCGTTTTTAAGCCTTTACTAAGAAGTTGCTTTCTCTTTCACCTCTGCCCGCGTATACATACCTTTTCTTAATCTTATATATTGGACGAAGTCTCCTTTCATCGTGATTCCGATCCAGATCCTGTTTTCGACTCCACTTTTCATTCTGACTCAATCCCACTTCCATTCCTGATTTTTACACTGGTCAAACACTGGGCTCTTGTTTCTGATTCAAATCTCACTGTTGTTTGCGATTAGGTCATTCATTACATCGGTAGATATTACCCGTGACTTTTCTTAACATGTATATATACTAATTGTTAAACTCACATTTATCTGACAAAAATGTAGACACAGAGTATAAGATTTACACACGGTACGATCTTTGCATACCCCTTTTGCTTCATTTATAATTTCATATAGGCTCGTTGGTATGGGTGCTTAAAATTTAGCCTTCCTTTAGTATATCCCCAATTTAGTCTCTATAAGAATTTCTAGAGCGACCCTTATCGACATTTCCATCGATTAATCATGCACATATCGTATGAAAATTCAGGATAGGAACAGATTAGGTTTAGGTAAGGAATAATGCCTTAAAACTAGAATATTGATTTAAAACCGGAGCATCCATGGATGGTTTAAGAAATTATACTACTGTAACACCAGGATAGAGTTGAAAACTAAAGTTTACGTAATGTTGTATTTTATAGAAAGGAAATGCATGCGAAAAGTTTCAAAAATATCGCTCATTATAATTAAGTAACTAGCTAATATTTAGCATTTTGTCCCTGATTTCAAAAGTATTTGAGATTTTAGGCAGCAACCCTTTGTATAAATATGTTACAAGAAACAAAAATTATTTTAAACAAATTCACCGAGAACGTTTAATCGGAAAAAGTATATGATTTGAAGAAGTACACTATAAAACACCTTGCCAGAGGAAGTTAAAGATTCAAACACATTGAATATATTTAAAAATAATAAATGGCATACATTTTGAGAATGCGCAGATATACCATAATTAAATTGATAAAAAAATAGATATAATTTGTTATCGTGTATTAATTAGCTAGATATTAAAAATTTCAAATACTTCAGGGTTATATTACGATATTATAACAATATATTTTTATAATTTTTCTAGAAGTGAATTGTATGTATGCATTATTTGAGAAATAAATTTCTTTAAACCGTAAGCAAACCTTATATATTACCTAGTGAAAAATTATTCCAGATTAGTCCATAAAAAGCTCTCTGTCTGTCAATGAAACGTCTTTTAAAACAGATTCAGATATTTAAAAAATTAACTCAGACAAAAAAATGGACAAAGAAGTAAAATTTTTATAAACGCGACTTTTGATTTTTGTAAATAGCGAATAACCGTACAAGAACTGAAGATAATGCAGTTATTTCGAATCTACATCCAGACACTTTCATCCATTTATATGCAATGGAGATAATTTGCAATTGTTCCTTTTTTATTGTAATTAATTCATTGGAATACATTACACTTTCATAAGCATCAAGAAAAACATTTACAAAAAATATGTTAAAATTTAAATCTAAAAAATGTCATTTATTTTTAATTGCTGACATGCAATGAGATTACGTGAAAATATCAAAACATGTCAGCATTAGTGACGCAAGAAAAGGATTTGCAAGTATTGTACCGTGTGTATTTATCTCTGTGGTCCCTGTTTATAGTTCTGGGAATTAGGCCGAGCTTATAAAATAAAAATAAAACTATAATAAATGTTTGATATGATTAAAATGTAACAAAAAATGAAATGTAACAAAAGTGATACGCCATTAATTCTAACAATTAAATTGTAGAATGGAAATTCTAAAATTTAACTAATATGATTATTATATACATTAGAAAGAGTATTGGTTGGTTTGTCTATTTTCCAGTTACGTTTTAAGTAATGTTTTCAATAGTTTTAATTATACTACGAGCTAGACAGTAATATATTAGGTTTTTTTTTAAACTCGGTACGAAAATGCACAGTTCATGTGGCATAGTAATTATAAGTAAGTTTGCACAAAGCCACGAAATTTATTTCGAGAAAAATAGTATTTTAATAACTATTTTGAGATAAATAGTTTTCGACGCAAGAACATCTGGAATCGGTTTAAAGTTCAAAAGTTTGTTTTCACGAGCTGATCTGTGTCGAGATATAAATTTCGTTTATTTAAAAAAAATATTGATATTCCAAACTCAAACACTCCTCTACATTTTTTTAAGAGTCAAGTTAAAATAATCTGTAGCACTAAAAAAAATGGATCTAGAACAAGAACATTTTCGCCGGATGATTTTGTACGATTTCAAACATCGATAAAACCGCAAGAATCATTTGAAAGGCTTCGAGGCGTTCAAAGTTAAAAGCCCTTCTAAAGCAATTGTTTACTGTTGATTCAATGAATTTAAGCGAGGTCGATTGACTTTGGCGGACAAAGAAAGAAGTGGCTACCCTTTTGACGGTTGGCATATGTACTTGTAGGAAAAATTTAATTCAAGATAATAAGCGAATTATACGTAACGATAAGTATACGAATTATACGTATACTTATCGAACAGTGGTCGTAGAATGATGGCCGAATTCAAAGCAGGTTTGTCTGATTTATAACTAATGTCCAGAAACAAAGCGCCAGTCCACCGTCTGACGGCCTCAAAATGAAAAATCAATGTCTACCAAAGTGAAACAAACGAGAAGTGCAGCCGAATTTTATTTCTTTGACATGGTGCCCGGTATCTTTACGAGATAAAAGGAGCGTCGACGTCGCACGATATGTTACCAAATATTTGCCAAAGCTTTTTACTGCTCTCAGCAGCAAGCGTCCGAAAACTGACTTCTGTGACTGCTGCTTTACCAGAACATACCGTATACACATCGGCACTCAAAAAAAAGGGATTTTTGGACAGAACACTGATAAAATTTATGGTTCACTTTTCTTACAGTCTCGTTATGACACTGTGTGACTTTTTGTTCCCAAATTTAAAAATCCAATTCTAGGGGGCTGCATTTGAGAATGCGGTAGCAAAGGTGTCTAATGTGGACTGAAAATGTATTTTGAAAACTGATGAAGAGATAGCGTAGTATCTGTCTATTTGTAGTAAAACTTTTGGAGTTCCCAATGTAATTCATAAAGCTGCCTGATTAAACTTTAGTTTGTGATTGGTTTAATGTTCAAATGACAACTAATCACTTAAATAATTAATTAATTAATTAACGTTAATAGCGACAGGACCATGGTGATAGGGATTATTCTGATAAATGTATAATATTATAATCATTCTTCAAAACATTATTTTATTTAAGTAATAGATGGGCGTACATTTTTTAAAGTCGGATCTTAAACTATAAGGCATTTTTTATAATGTCAAAATGCATTGATTCAATGGGATTCAAATTTGACCCAAAATTATTGGTGATCCGGGGGGGTGAAACTGTGGGTTGCGTGATCGATATAATTGATGTTATAGATCGAGAGTGGAATCGGATCTACATTTAGATATGAAGCGGAATGTGAATCCAAAGCGAAATTGGGGTTGTAATTGAGAACAAGACTAGACCCGGAACAGACGAACAGGAATTGAATTCAAGAACAGGGCCGGGATCCGGTAGAATTATGATCAATCAAGAAATTGGTTGATAAAAAAAGTGAAGGAGTTCATACAATTCTTATGCGTGGGTGGGTGAAAGCTAGAAGAATATATATATATATATTTATAAGAGGAAAACGAGCATGCTATCGGCTATTAGAAAGTAGATAGTCACCGCCGACCACGGACACTTGGCACCATAGAGGAGTCATTTTTGCTTTGCCGGATTTTTAAATGGGAATACGCTCTTTTCTTGACGAACCCCTCGTCAAATTGTCAATTTCCCAGTTTGTTTATTTTAAAATATTATTAAATTTACATTCAATTACAGAACAGGTTTTTTAAATGGTTCCCTCTTCTGTTCCTATGACATTTATGAGAATGAAAACTATTTCTAAATGTGTATTTATTTACACAGGAATATAATAAACAAAACAAAAAACACACGATGAACACGCTTTTACTTTAAATATTACAATAAGTGTTAAAAATTGGCAGTCTTTCGCTGTCATGTACACGCCCTATAACTTTTCTTGAAACATAATATTTAGACCCGGCGTGCACAGCATGCCATATTTTATATATCGAGCAGATGGTATCCCACCATCTGCACGTTTGCAGCTACGCTCGACGTCGTGATAATGTAAACAATGTCTTCGGGGCGACCGCAACAAAATAGTAGTTGGATTTAGTACCGCATGTCTCGACGGCCATAGACCAGGGCGAGACCTGTGCTTTATCATTATGCCATTTGTGATTAAGCACTAGGTAGTGCAATTAATTTCGTAGGTACTATAGCTAAATATAAATAATAAATGTATTAATCTGCAAGTAACTTCTGTGTCTATCTACGCATATAAGATTACATGTCCTGACTGATCTATCAACGCTCGAGCCTTGGCACTGAGTGCAAATATTTGGAATTTGGAAATATTCCTTGAATACATCAAGGGTGGGTGAAAATAGGTGGTAAAATTGGTATGAAGAAATATTTTTAACTTCCCGCTATAAAAACTGATAAAACATCAAAAATTGGAAAGATACTATTTTCAGTCCGATTTTCGAAAAATAGGATTTTAAATTTAGAGCTTGACATTTTATGTAGGACTCTACAAATTCATTTTGATATTTTTCCGAGTGAGGTCTCTATGATGTGTGTGTGTGTGTGTGTGTACGTGTGGGTCGAAGCGCAGCTTATGACATTTAAAAGTAGTCCACTCAACTTAGACTTGCTTAAAACTCTAATTAATTCTATCTGGTAAATTTCGATAAATCTTAAGAATGAAATTTTAAAAATATATTTTTTTAATTTTAAACTACTTTATCGATTAACACCAAAATCTAATCAGCTCTTTTCCTCAAACAGCTGCATGCAATGCCGCAAATTGCATAAAAATCTGTTGCTTTATTCAAGAGATATCGTTGGAGAAACTTATTTTAAAAAGTATTTTTTTTTTTAATGTACAACACCAATGAATTCTAAATTTATCCCCACCTTCTCTTTTTAAAATACGACGTCGATCGTTGCGAATTGCGTCAGTATCGGTTGGTTCATTCAAGAGATATGGTTAATGAAAAATAAAAAAAAAGGTTATCATTTCTGAATAACTTGTGAAAGTTTTCATGAATTGATGTTTAATATTCAATTATTTTGGTCTGTTTAAAAAACTGCGTAAAGTTCCGTAAAGCTAATCAAAATCCAATGACGCGTTAGATAGATATCGTTGTTGATATATTAAAAAATAATGTTATTTTTTAAATACTGAGAGATTTTTGAACTCAAAAAATTCAAAACTACATTTTTGGGATCGTGGAGCATTAAAAAGCATTAAAATGAATCCTTTGAGCTATATGAGCTTAATAATTTGCTGCTACTTATATTTTTAAACGATGTAAGCTTGAAAGTGTTAAGAACTTTCAGGGATGGTAGTAGAGTCAACTGTTTTTCAAATTTTTAAGCTCAAAAACCTCAAAAAAACTTATAGACAACTATGTTTTTAACTTAAAGCGCTCAAAGACAAGTCGATAAATATCAGCAGGAAGTTTTAGGCATGGCCTGCATGGTCTACCGTTTTACAGATTTTTTAAGTTACTATATATATACTTTTCAAAAATAAATAAATGACACATGTTTTCACTGAATTTGTAAAATTTTCGTGTTAGGCGGTAAACCCCAGAACGTATTCATCGTAGAATGAACTGTGGTTATTTTTTTGGACACGATTTTGAAAAATAGTTAAAAAAAGCATAAAACAAAAAGAGATTTTGAACGATTTAAAGATTGAAGATTCAAGGATTTACCTAAAAAAAATACTAAACACTTAAAGAACTATTGAAATTTGTATGTAAAGATATAAATAAGGATTGATTCAAATCCTGGCTTGCGCCTACCTGCCGGCAGGTGGACTTATAAAAAATTCCTTCAATTTTTATTATCCCATTTTCAGCAAATAATGTAATACCCAAGTACGCATAATGAATATCATAATAGATATGATTCATGGTCACAAATGCAAGTTGATCAACATCGTTATCGAGATCGGGATGATAAACGTGCTAGAATCGAGATAATAGAGATCTCTCAATATAAATGATGAAGCAGTCATTTCTACATATATTGTAGGCTGTTGTAGGCTAGGAGCAGGTGGCATATGACGCATCCGGCCTCCGTGCTTATACTCGCAAATGAGGGTTCGTGTTCGATTTAAAATCTGATTATGAAAGTAGAATAAAATAGGAGAATCCAAGCTCTACCAAGGTATTGTCTTCAATACAAGGTGTTGTCTTTTGCTCGAGAATGGTGAGAGACACGATTGGAGCATTCGGGGCAATATCGCGGTTTGCTACTGCTATGCGTTTCACAAAAACAAATAGTTTGAAGGAAAGATTTACTAGAACGCTTTATCAATGCATGTCGACAGTGACCAGGCATTGGTGTACCTTTTTACCACTAGTGACATTTTCGTATAATGTAACTGTACAGAGCACTACAGGGATGTCTCCTTATATTTTAATGTACGGCAGAGAGCCAAACTTCCCTTTAGGTAATGCTCAGTTAGGAGACTGATACTAATAATTTGGTTCAGAGACAAGAAAATAACATTATTAATAAATAAATATTAAAAGCAAAGGCTCATGCCCAAGTGCACAAGCTTCGATAGTGATAGAAAAGTGGATTGTTATAAGCAATATGATAGAAAGACCGTACTGAAATTTGTAAGAAGAGACATTGAAGAACCGATCAATAAATATTAGTCTTCTCCTTATCTTTTATTCGAATAATTGAATTCCTGAACTTCGTCAAAGGTCCGACGGACACCATCAGAGCTGCGCTACATAATACCTATATATATGTAAATCTCAGTTGACAGAGAGTTCTCCCGATATAAATGATGAAGCAGTCGAAATGGGCGATATTTTTTATATTAAACTAAAGATTTAGATTCTTAGCATATTCCAATTTACTTTATTTATCGTTTTTTCGTCGTCATAAAGGAACATTAATGAGTTTTTTGATATGGTACGTATTCGCTACATAATTAAGTAGCTTGTGAAATGAGATCTGAATCGTAATCAGAAAATATGAAGGAATCAAGGCTTGGGTAGGCTGTAGCTAAAATGTTGGCGACTGTAAGTCACATCGTAGCAATCTTGTACAAATCAACAAAAAACAATATTAGTACATATAACATCATAAAATTGTTACTGCAAAAATGATAAATTTTCATAGCGATAGTAAATAAAGAAATCACTTTTAAAAAGTGTTCACCTGATATAAGTTGCATAGTTTTCAATGCTATATTATAAGAGAATGTCAAAACTCCGCATGTTTGATGGAGATTGGAGGAGCTTGACAACATTGTCAAATTAAATGACGTTAGCGATTTTCTACAGGAAATATAAATAAACTGTCAAACTTTACTAACTGACAATAAAGATAATCCATATACTTCGTGTATTTAGCTTTCTTTTTATTTTCTTGAGGTGTGTAGTTAAATAAAGTATTGCAGCGTTATTTGTTGGATACGAACTCAAAATTGATAAGATTCATTAGATAGGTGAATCTTTTTTATTTTATCTCCTACTTTACAACCTTAAAATGGATTTTTTCCCGAAATTAAATGAAACTAAGTGCTAGACGTATATGAGATATAACACAAAAATAATAATCGAAATTACATTTTGTAGTATAAAGTTACGTGTGATTATATCGTAAGTGAATGCAGTACTATCTTATTTTATGTCCTATTCTTTTAATTCTTAGGGATTTTATAAAATGAAATGAGACCATATTTGAGGTATAACCTACACAATGGAAGAAATGAATAAAATGTAATAACAGACCGATAGACAGACAGGGTTACTTCGGTATTTACAATATTAGTCTGGATTTAATAATAATAATGAATATTAAAAAAAATATGTTTAAAACGTCCCCTAAATGACCCGTGACAAAATGATTTAAGTTGTACCTATAAGCTAGACATTTTCTTGTTAACTTTCATAAGACAAGCTAAATTATCCCATTTTGGCTTTGAAGGGTCAAAGGAGACAGAAGTAATTAAATATACTAATTTTATGTCAAATTCGATACAAAATACGACGTATACATCCGAGGAAACACTCACAGTAACTGATGAACCTTTGTGAATACACCATAAAGAACATTACCAGTCCGTTGTTGGGTAGATTTCTTTTGGGTAGATGTCTGAATCGGTAAGAAATCATACTCTTACGAATACAAACGTGAAGTGACATTCAGTGAGTGAGAGTCCCATTGGTGCACTGACATCTTCATCACTCCCTTCACACTCTATCACCCCATTCGTCATCAATTGACTCATTCTCCACTCCATACATATTCTATTCCTACCCAAGAGGCTGGCAATACACTTCTTCGGTGTTGCGAGTGTTCAAAGGTGGCAGTGACCACCTATACTCTGGTGGCTCGTATGCTCGTTCGCCCCTCCAAAATACAATATAAAAAGGATTGCTTTTAGAATTACGCTATGGATAAGACAGTCTAAGAGACGACTAAAGACCTTGATTATAGTTAACAAGCTGACTTTTATAACACTTGTGGGAATAAATGGATTGCTAGTTTTTTTTACTACGTATGAAAAATTTCGAAAATTGGAATACAAGTGAGATTTGATGGTTACAGAAAAGGAATTGCTCGAGATACTTCGCTGATAGCTCATGAAAGACGATTAAACAATTGATGAAAAATTATACAACCTAGATTTTATAATAAGTACGTGCAAATCGTATAATGTAATACTTAATGGTATATAATAAATTACATTTTAAGGCAATCTGTTATTGGCACGATAATAACAATATTAGTCTATATAATCACAGAGCTTTAAAAGCAAGATTTATTTCAAGGCTGTTACTTTGCAGATCCGAGAGGCCGCCGAGCCTCAGTGCGTTGCTTTCGAATCGTTAACAGGTTCGATTTCTGATCACAAGCGAATAATTAACCTGTTAGTTTTTAACCACTGGTTTTATGTTTTGAGTCTACGTTAAGCCATTGGTCACGGTCAGAAGTAACAGTCCTCGATCCGCACTGGACCAGCATGAAAGGTCTAAGATCTGTAGGCTTACGGTTTGCAGAAGTACTTCCTTGCATAAAACCTGCCGCCGTACTTATTAATTTATTGCTTTGCGTAAGTGTTATTTTAATTTGAATTCATATTAAAAATATCTTTGTTTAATAGTTTATAAAATAACATTTATTTTGAAATACGCCTTAATTTTTGTACATATGAGTATGTGTATATTTATACATACGACTATATGTAGTATATGTACATAGAAAATCCTATTATAGAGACATGTACACCATCCTTGTCTCTAACTATAGTTGGAGTAGCGACACAAGAAAACCAATTAAAATAAAAAAAAAATGTGGACAGAAAAATGTCAAGCGTTCACCACTTGTAAAGCCTGCTGATGTATTTCTTTCGCCACTCTATAACAAATTAGGCCTTATGAACATTTTGTAAAGATGATGGATTGCAATGTAAGTGAATTTTTACATGTTGAATTTGACAGGGAATTGATACAAGATCCGAAATTCGAAGAAAAATTGAATGTTTTAGAAAAATCAGCTTAGTAATGCTTCAAAAACGTGGTTTGCAAATTTTTTAGGTAATCAAGAGTGACAGCCGTAGAGGTTTGATTAACAAGCTTGTATTGACATATGAAGTTTCGAATTGCAATATATCGCTTATAGTTCATTTTTTAGAGTCACATATGGATTTTTCCCAGAGAATTAAGAGGCTGGGGGTAATGACCATGGAGAAAGGTTCCATGAGGACATTTGAAAGATTAAGAAGAGTTAACAGGGTAGATGTTGGCTCACTATACTAGACGATCAAAAAGGACCAATCGGAAGCCAAATATTCCAGAAAATCGGTGTCCTATAATTCACAAACCACACTATTTACATTTTTCTGGAGAACTATATAATATTTTCTTTACATTTGAAATATATAATTAAAGTACAATAATGTTAAGTTTTTAACCCAATAAAATTCATACGTGATAAAAAAAATAACTGAATTTATATTCACAACACCTAATATATAGAAAACGCACTAAAGAAGTTCATGTGACAAGACGAAGTTTAAATTTCGTTAACCAGCAATCTGTATTTTCATAAGCCGGAATTTTCTACTATCTAACCTAACCTGACCTAACCTAACCTGAATTTACTAAAAAACTTTGAGCATCGATGTTGGAAACGCTCGCGTCTAGAATAATGCTTAATAATGTTCAGTAGGTGGCAATTAAATACGGAAATACAATTAATTAAGACTACAGACGCCGTGGGTTATTCTGACTCGCTCCGTGCAATAAACAAGATGGTCAACATTACGCAAATGAATTCAGCGATCGCCTGATCACCTTGCCAAGCGAACGGCGCGAATAATAAAGTTTCACCCGATGTAGTGCCGCTTTGGATTGTTTAAAAGAGATCGTTTTCCGTTTTGCCAGAGAAAATTGGAATACTTACTGGTTCTGAGCTAGTACCGGATAGATATATACAAGTTTTTATTTCGACGCTGTTTCATCTACTATAGGAAATTATCGCAAAATAAATAAGTTTGTTCGAATGCTATAAATACAAATAATAATAAACAAAAATGACTACATTTTCTTATGGAATTTAATTTACTTAATTAGACAGACACATAAAATACGGTAATGTATATATAATATAATATGTAGTATATGTATACTACTTTAAACTTAAGTAAATACATCATCCGTTACGGTAACAATTACGGGAATTTCGTATACTAGAAATGTAAAACTCCCTCTACCTTGCCTAAGTTTGTATATAAAAGTTTAATTGTGTAATTTAAATCTTGTTCGTAAAATAATTTCTCGTATAATACTATAGAAAATGGAATCGCGTTAAATACTACTGCGACGACGGAATTTCTCTCATTTGAACGTATAAAATCAGTACTTGCATATTAAATAAATTATTTACAATAAATTAATAGAATTTCTAAGAAATAGACTTATAAATATATTTTTGCTAAATTAACCATTATTTTTCTATTGCAATGAAAAGGCATCATTGTTTTCATAATATTGAATGGAATGCCTAATACACTATTGAAATCGGATTTTTAATAAAATCTGGGCATTGTTAATCTTGCAGGTCAGCTCCAGAACTACCCACACCGAGTTCAAGCTCAAAAACAACGATAATATTATTGATCACATTTTCGAGCACGTATCAGCTTTCCATTTTAAATTTATTGTAGCGACATAAACAATCTAATTGTTATTTTTAAAATATTTGGCCAACGATATCTTTTTGTGCCATAAGCTCCGCTTTTTCTAGTTTATGAAGTTTTTGAAGTTAAAAAGTTTTCGAATTTAAAAAAAGGGTCAATCAAAAAATTTGAGTATATTCGAAAAATACGTTTCTTGAAAACTTATCATCAGCGATATCTTTTTATCAATTGAATCAATTTAACGACATTTGCCACATTCCACGCAACTTCTAACTTTTTTTTAATAACATTTTCGAGGGAAACACGAATACGCCTGCCGTCAAAGTAGATGTATACTCGCAACTCCAAAAAAGTCACCAATCTGTTGCCGGGTTCTTGGTCAGGAATAGGATATCTGATGGAGGGAGGAATGGATCGATAGAGGGAACTACCGGAACTCTTATTCACCGGACTAAAGTACAGCGGAACTTATTATTTCGAATCTGTATTCTGTGAGAGAGTGGTATCTCACCGATAGAAGCGGCCCATTTTCGGTTTTTAAAATGCATAAATGGCATTTTGAAAATCGAAAAACCTAAAAATCATTTTTAAAACTTATTTCATTCAAAATTTTAGTGATAGACATGTCTTAAAAAATTCAACGATTTCGATCAAGTTTACAGCATTTAATGCAGTTTTATCATATAGATCTGTTTAGATTTTAGAACCGATCGGTATAACAGTTAATGAGCCTTTTCCACCATCTCATTTTAAACTCGCTTTCAACTAAAAGTAACTTTTAAAATTAATTTTGCGTTTCACTTTTTTTTTAAAGGGTTTTAGCCCAAACAACCGTTAAAACGAGCATGTGAAACGTAAATTTTATCTTAAAAGTGAAGTTTTGTTAAATGTCAGTTTGGTAGGAGATGGTGGAAAATAAAATAAATTTTCAATGCGTTCAAGACGTTCAATGTCTTCCTTTTAACAGTCGTTCGGGCTAAAACTAGTTGAAAAGAAGACGTAGAACGCAAATTTTATTATATTATTATAAAAGAGTCTTCTTGTCAAATGTCAGTACAAAAGAAGATTGTGGAAGAGGCTCTAAAATTTAATTGAGAGAAACATTATTACACATCATTTTTTTAAGGATTTCTTAGAACTTATACTTAATCAAGTAATGTCAAATTTACAGAAAATTTAAATTCAAGCGATTTTCCTTTCAAATACTACAAATCCAATCCCAAGCACACATACGCACATGGTTATAAGTCTAACTCTCTGAAAATGGTCAAAACGTTTCCTAGAATCTCGAAACGTCAACATTTAATGTAGTCTGTATTTCAGAGGAAGAGAAATAACTTCTTTAACTTTACAAAGACTTTCAATTTTATCAGCGGAAAAAAAAAGCTACGGTTATGTCAGTTTTCATTGACATATGACAAATAATTAGACGACAGATAAATTATCCTATAAATGTCAACACCAAACGAGCACCTTAATTTACAAATCAGGTTAGCAACGCGACAGCAAAAAAAAACCGACGCCATTTATAAAAATGGCGTGGCGTGGATATAAATCTATCGATATAACTTCCACGTACCTATACCGGATTTTCTAATTATTAGAAATTTCGTAAAACTGTGCCGATATTGTAATGTGAAAAGCTAAAAGGAAATACCGTAAACATTAAGTTTTGTAACCGTTTGAGTCGAACAAAGTATTCACTTATTAAATACTTATTCAGCCGGAAGCCCGCGTAACACTTAGGACTCAGTAGCAATAAAATCATACCGCTCTTCTCGTATCATAAATTAAGAAAATTATGTTTTGTGTCCATGTTATAAATGAGGTCGGGCGTTGATAAATAGTTACAGACGATACTAGTTGTTGTGTTTACACAGCAAAAGTTGCTCGTGTTTGCATTTTCTATTAGAATGTAAGTATAGAAATACAACTTTGCCCGGCTTCAACATTGGATCTAAACGGAATCGATACTTACAAAAATTGAAAATTTCGTCTTATGTCTAACTCGAAATCGAGAGCGAGAGCGCGAACGGACTCAAAAATCAGATTTCGAAATCGGAGTTGTACCAAGGGATGGACGTCGAAAGCTGCACCGTCGTAATTAAAAGAGGCCTGAAATTTAGATTAGGACTGATACTAGAATCCTAGATTAAGATTGATATTAGGATCTTACATTAGGATTCATAGCGAGACCGGGAATGAAACTAAAGCGGGATCGATATAAATATAAAGATATTCGTTCTATGCTTATGGGCAAAGCTTCTTAAAGTAGTTAGCTATTTATTATAAAGAAAGAAGATAGTCAATAAAAACAGGAATTATATTTTATGTCCACTCGGACAGAGCCGTGGGTATATATTAAAAACAAAAGTTATACAGATTTTTTTTTAATTTTATAAATTTACGTTAACGAAACAATTAGGTACATTAGAAAAAGTAAATTCAATTTTCAAAATACGTCAATTGGGCAAAAATATACGAGTTTACGAAGAGAGAGGTTAATAATCACATAACAATTAAATCAATCATACGTATTAATGCTACAGAAGGCGTACCATTTCAATAATAAGTCACGGCAAGTACCGCAAATAATTCACATTTTTCCTACAGTTCAGTACTCGGCGAATGCGGTAATAAACTCCTTAAACGTATTACCAAGAACATTGTAGACGTCGGTGCGTGTGCGGCTAATGCAATAAATAACTATTATTTATAAGTGGCCTATGTATATTTTGTAGAGCCTTTTTACTTTTTAAAGCTATTTCTAGAGTTGTACTCACTAAGGTTCATTTTGGGGGTTCACATTCTATGTTTTCTTTTCGTTATATTAACTTTCGATAGTTAAACGGAGACCCTTAGTCACAGGTCTTTTTAAAATGTTTATTGTAAGATTATGGTATATAGGATCTCAAAAATGATTATTCGAAAAATGTATACATGCATATAGGCATATGTTTATCTTTATTCCATACATAAAAGGAGAAAGGACGAGCGGATTGTTGGACACATCAATGGCTATGTCGAAAAACGTGATATTTCGCACAAAACCACTTTTAAAATATAGATAAGCACTAAAGTTTTTGGAAATTCTTGAAAGAGTGAAATGAGGAGTAAAAGTTTATTTAGAAGTACCGTTAGTTTTGCAGTTAAATTCATGGAAATGGATAATTCAGCTCTTCGTTCCAAAATTTAAAAAGAAGAGCCCATAGAGCAACACGTATTTAAAGTTATTAAAAAATTCAACCCTGAAAAGAGTAAAACAGAGATTAAAAGTTAATATAGGGGTTTTATTAGCTTTAAAGTTTGATTATTTTTGCATTTATGACTTATAGATATATACATGATGATATATTCGGGACCGGGATAGGATTGAGAGCGAACCCGCTATCGGAATTAAGAGCGATGCTAGGACTGAAAAACAACTGGAAGGAATCGAAATCGAGAGCGGAATCGACATTGTTGTCGAGGACGGGAAGAAAACCGGGAGCAGAATCAACATCAGATACAAAATCGGAATGAGGATCGAAAACAAGAGTGGAATCTGTGTTGGAAACAACAACGGGATCGGGAAAGGAATTTAGTGTAGAACCGTGATTAAATTTATAACGGGGCCGAATCAAAACTGACGTTGAAACTGGAATAGAAATTGAAAACAGGACTAGGTCCCGGGACCACAATTCGCAGAAGGATCAATGAATATAAAAGGTAATAGAATCGAACTGTGTTAGACTGTTAGTATTAATATCTATATATATAAAGAAGGATGTGTATATTACGAAATCGATAGAATCAGAAACTATTTGACCGATCAATATGAAAATTGGTATGTATATGTATATTTCACGGAGAAGGTTTTTATGCTATCCCCATTGACGTAACTCGCCACCAGGCGGAGCTCCGCTCTATCGACTTTTCCTTCCTTCAACCGATTATCATGAAAATCATTATGTATATATATTTTTTTATAGAGAAAATGATTATGCTATCCCTATTGACGTAACTCGCCGCCAGATAGCGTTGCAATGTACCGACTTCCGTATCGTTTGACTGATTGTTATGAAAATTAGTATGAACATGTTACCGCATTACACAAAAACGGCTAAACGGATTTTGATAAAAATTTCACAGTTTCGTAGTTTGGGACCCCACTTAATATCTAAGCTATGTATCATCTGATTTGGTTGTGTAGAACCAGATATACAGTTTAATCTCTAAATAATAGAGAGGTCATTTAAAATGATCGTGTGGGAAAAATATGAATAAACGCCACGAACGCTTCTAAAATGGTCTAAATATCGTAGTCCACGCGGGTGGAGCTGCGGGCAAAAGCTAGTAGTTAAATATTATAGCACCGAGATCGTTAAACAAAAAATATGTAGCGAGATATTTGTAATCGGTTTTCGAAACTCCGCCTTTGAACTGGTGATAAATTCTGAAAGACAATAAAACATCTATAAAAGTAAATAAATAAAATGAATAAGCATTTTTTTTACTTAATGTGAAATGTGATTCATAAACTTGTCATATATATAATAATATAATGTGTGAAATAATAAAAATCAGCCAAATGCGTATCGGTCCATGCGCAGTGGAGAATTCCGTAGTTGCCTGTTTTGCCTATTACAATATGAGGCCATAGAAGGGTGTTATTGGTTTGGCATTACAAATGTATTAGTCGAGTTCACGGCTTAACGGCTAATGACGTCTAAAACGGGCCCACATATAGGCGGGCGTTAAGGATGTTATGATTTTATTTTTGCATAATTCTACATGGTTCATAAACTTATATTTCTACCTATTTCACACAATTAGTAACTTCATATAAGTAATTTTCAATGAAGTTTGTACGAGATTTTGTTTTTTCTTATCTAAGTACATTTTACAATTTGACCGACTGTCAGTCGTTAACTTAAAGCCTACTTAGCCAAGATAGCGTTTCTTTTAACTTCCTTATATATACCACTGCCTTGAATTTTTCACATATTCAAAAACAATCATTTAGCTGTCAGGGACGCTTGACTAACAGAAACGAGTACTTTAACGTTTAATATGTCGCCAACGGATTCCTGAATCGAAAAACAGTTTTCGCACATCCGTAAAACTTTTAACTACTTATCCAATGATAAGCCACATCATGAAATAGACGAGAAAAAAAAATTATTTCCACTTTACGTACAGGGCTCAATTTTTTTTACCATTGTATTTGATTTTATTTTACTACTTTGTTGGCGTGATTAATATGTACATCCATGTCAAGTTACAGTTCTGTAGTATTAGTCTCAGAGCTAAGCAGCGGACGGACGGACGGACATTGCGAAACTATAGGGGTTCTTTGTTGACTAATGAACTCTAAAAACGTGGCGCCATAGTTTTAGGAATGCATTTTCTTGACATTAATTATTGACAAAAATGAAGATGGTGTTATCTAAACATTTTAAGACGTATTGGCTAAGTTGTTAGCTTATAGTATCATTAGTTTTGATATGTTATGTCACGAATTATAGTTTAGTAAGAATGATTACCAATCACTTGTGTCTGGGTGCTCTGGGACTCAAGCGAGTAAATCTAACAGAATAACTCCTAATTTTTTTAATGTGGTTCTCCAGAAAAAATAGGCTAAACTGGATTAACACGATTACTCTCATTAGGTTTTAATAGAGTGATAGAGATGACGGAGAGTAGCTTTAGTATTTAGTTCTATTAAAATATGTATACCTACAGGTGCATGAATTTAACCCTAACTATAACAAAAAATTAGACAAAACAATAAGTTATTGGTTTTCCAACCCTGTATCAAGTTTTCAAGACATGGGAAATAAAGAGCTGGAAGTTGACCTATTTATATTCTGTTACATATAACCTATTCTGTTACATAAGGTGTTACTTCGTGTAAATTCATAATAAGACACTTGCTGGCAACGTGTAGTGACAAGATGCATACAACCTACCGCTGACCCTTGAATTTGCAGTATCACTATGAATCTTCATCCAATGAATTGAATATTGTTTATAGGTAGTTGATAGATTCTAACGCCTAAGTAAGTGTTAAATACTTTATTATATGTTGGCGATTAAAATAAATATTATTAATATAATATAACATTCGTTCAAAAACTATCGGCTTTCGTTTGGTTTTATTAATTATCATAAGCTGTAAGCTTTTAAAGCAGGAAGAGTTCAATAGTTGACAGGTCTTTAATTTTTACTAGAAATGGTTAAGAAAAGAACTAAACGAGAACGTAAGTCAGAGAAGAATAGGTGATCACCGCCGTCTATGAACATTTGCAATCCCAAGGGAGTCTATTGTACGTTTTAGACCTTTTAGAAAGGAGTTTGTTTCGTTTCTTGAAGAAACCTTTCTCGTAGTTGATTGAAATCACCACTGATTTAAGACGATTCCAAAATATTACGTAGCAAAAAATTATGCAGGAAACCGTATGATGGTAAAAACGCCGGTGAACATGATGGTGTTTCCGGCGAGAGAAACGATGACGGGATTGAACGGTAATGATAAGGATGAATATTTATTCAGAACGTTCTTCATAGTATATGCGGTGATTCATGCACAAATGTACTATATTTTTACGCAAAGATTCATGTCATAAACTATCAAAAACTGGATCAAACTTGCCAGATATTACAAGCTCGTCGAAGATTCGAAACGCCGTGACGTTGAATGCGATTTGTAAACTGGAGTTGATAATGACTTGCTTCAGTTCAGAGGTGACAAAAGGAGAACAGATGCAGTCGAACCTGTACTTTATAAAGTAAACGTGTCACTAAAGTGTCATTCCAGTTTCGAGCACCAAGGCTTTTAAATCATCTTCCAGCCTTCTGAAATGATTATAAAAGAAATTCATTTTTATCTATAGTATTGATGTGTATTTGAATATGTCAATTAAAAATAGTTATCAAGACGTATGAGTTGAGTAATAAAAAAAACCCGAATGTATTACTCCACACTTAGCGTTTATCTTTAATAAGTGTCTAAGATGATGGCGTGTTTTCCGATTTTCGAAATGTCGTCGTTGATGATACTGAGCTTCCAATAAGGTGATCCATTGCATTGTAGTTAGCATTAAATCAGCATTTTGACTTAATAGACTCTATCACATTTTACTTTTAGACTTTTTCTACGTCTTAGATCATAATAAGTCCCTGTTCATCAGTTTTTCAAGTTTGTCGTGGGAAAATGTTAATTTCTCATGGGTCTTCCCACTCAACCCTTACTTATGTACAATTTCAAGATCATTGTTACATACATATTTTATCTACGCGTAGTGTCATCTACAGTTTATAACAAGTAGTACTTACTATTGGTTGTTGAGAACAAATAACGTACCTCAAAATATTACGTAATAGCACAACATTTTGAGGTACGCTAAAGGAGTATGTGCTATGCTGAAGTTTAGCTATGTTACAGTAAAATAAAGGAACATTTAGATGTTTTTTAATCTCGTTTTTCTAGGGAAGGCACTTATAAAGAGAAATTTGAATAGCAAAATTGTATTAAAATACAAATTGCTATGGCCGATTCCGAGATACTAAATAATTAGTATTGCCCGCTTAAAGTAATAAGATAAAAAATATGCGTATGCGCAAGCGCTCTTTCGCAAGCGCAGGTATTGAGATTGCTCTTTCTCGTTTGCTTCTATGTAAACAGCATTTAATTAAAATTAATTAAGCTTCGCCATTCTAATCATGATGACAGGACTAATGAACTGAATAATAGCTGGGCTGCATACTTTCGCTTGCTCGTTGACACTGACATTGAAATCGACGAAGAAAACCGATGCAATCAATATTAATTTCGGTCATAATGACGATGGATACGAAGATATGAAATATGAAACCTTCGATGGTACGAAAGCCTCGTGTGTAATAATAAAAACGAAATTATCTTTTGCGATGAGAGGCGTCCGGTTCTGCCCACGCGATGAATCAAATGTATGCAAATTGAATTCGCTCAATGCAAGGCCACTGATTTACTTTTAGTTATTTTTTTTCCTGGAGAGAATAAAGGCGCTTACAAATATATATCGTCAGTTGCATGCGATATCTATTACAATGTAACATAATACGCAGTTTTACATTTAAATTACAGCATTGATGGAGATCTCTGACAAAATAAAATATAAACGATTTAATAATAATATTTTAAGTCTTCACGTTTTAAGGGATTTTAATTGTAATAGCGAAAACAGAAAATTGTTTTATTGGTGTTATAGAAAATTTCAATATTTTATTTGCTAAATCGAAGAGAATATAATGTAACAATCAATGATATGTTGGAATCATTACTAATACGAGTATGAGGAGTGTGCAATGAATCTCGGTACAAATATATACAAAAAACAAGGAAATACATATTTAGTTTATTTTTCAACACAATCCTCTATTAAAAAAAACAAGGAAATACATATTTAGTTTATTTTTCAACACAATCCTCTATTAAACAATGCATTTATTAAATATGTCAATCATTGTTTCATGTGTGAAAAGTAGATTTCATTTTGTTTGCTAAAATGTTCAGTCACGGCTATTTTAATGCTTCATCGTCAACATCTCGATTTCCTAGGAAATCTTTTTCTTAGGTTCAAGAATAGAAAGTAGTCACTGAGGGGCCAGATCTGGATTGTACGATGGGTGGTCCGTGATTTCGAACTACTCACACGCGGCAACTATTTTAATCTGAGCGGTGTGTTGTGTCCTAAGCGTTATTGTGCAGAAGCAGCGTACTTTTGCCGAATTTTTCTCTGTTCCTTTTTGGCTGCTTTTGATTGCCAGAGAATATTGGCGTAGTACGCTTCCATGATATTGACATATTTACCTTTTCTATGAGCAACATTCCTTGATAATCCTAAAAGATGTTTGCCATGATCTTTCCAACTAAAGCAAACATCTTAATTTGCTTGGTACGAATTTGATGAGATGAAAAACTGAATTACTGTTCTTTATTACATATGCCATTTTTATTTGTATTATTATTAAATCCTTAACCAGACACAGTTATGAATTTAATAACAGCGCGATGCTCTAATTTCGACAAACATGTAAAATGGCTGTTCGTGGTAGCGTTCGTTTTCAACATTTGCAGAGAAACGCATTTTTTTTTATTTTCTTTAAGTTAATGTCTTTGTTTTTTAGCCAGTTTTTTAAAATGTATAAGAGATTGGGAAATGTCTATACCGAGAATTCATTATTATTTTATTCAACATGAAATGAAAGATACAATTAAAGTAAGGGTTTACTAGTTTGTCTATATACATCCATACTAATATTAGAAATGCGAAAGTGACTCTGTCTGTTTGTAACGTCTTCACGCCTAAACAGCTATGTCGATTTTGATGAAATTTGGTAAAGAGTGCACAGAATCAAAAAACGATATCAGGGAACGGATATAGACCACTTTTTGTTTGTTCGTCTCTCTCTTAGTTTGTATAATTTTTCATAGCACAATAGTAGTTAAACTGATTTTAATGAATTTAATGCACTTATAGAGAAAAACATTTTTTAATATGTAAGCTACTGTCTATTTATCTTTCTATCTGTTTGTCTACATGTTTACATATAACTCGACAACGACTTAAAACATTTTGATGAAATTTAAAAAAAAACTCATAGAACTGATTTTCACATAAAATACATATTACTGTTTATTATTTTAAATAATTATCTATACGGATCTTTATAACAAGAATATTTAAGTCTTTATTATTTAATTTATCTGCCACGTTTATCGTTTGCTTTGTTTAAAGAAGGAGTGATGTTGGGGCGGGAGATGTGGATTGAGAGGGGGAGGAAAAGTAAGATATGGTATGAGTTAGAGCAAAAGCGAAAGCAAAAGAGAGTGTAAACAAACCGATTGTGACCACGTGATTAACAATAATGGCTTTATAAGAAGAAAGCCATAGTAAATCATAATTAATGATAGGATTATAAGTTGTGTCTTTTGTTAGTACTGGACATAGTATTATTAATATTATTCTTATTACAAATGTGATATTTGTGACAATATATGGTTGCTTGCAACTCAATTATCCATAAACAGTTAGACGGACTTGGACGGAATTAAGTAGGCGGATAGAATATTTTCTAGATTATACGTACGACGTTTTATACTCCTTCCAATGCATTTCTGTGCAATAATTTACAAGAAACCGAAAACGACACCGTAAGCGGGATCGATAATGGAATCGAGAGCGATAGCGCGATTAGAAAAAAGAGGGGGACGAAATTAAAATAAAGGATAAACTGAAGCGGAAGTAGCTGTGGAATAGAAATTTAAATCGAGAACAGGATCGTATTGCTATTAGTGGTAGAAAGATTCCCCGATATAGGAAATGAGGAATTAATTATAAGCTTTGGCCCGCAGCACCGCCCGTACACGGACGGAGCCGTGGGTGTAAGCTGGTATATTATAAATGTAGAATTATGTTTATTTGAACGTTTGTTTTTCAGTCATGCTCATACCGATAAATGTATATGTAATCAAATTTTGCATAGCGTATGTCAATAACTGGAATAGAAAATACCGGTAGGATATTTTTGTATAATTGAAATCATAAATTAAGATAACCATTGCAAAATTTAAATTTTTGCAAAGCAAACGATACATACAATTCCGAAATTTGTATTTTATACATGTGAAGAGCCAGATTCCAAAATCTATAGTTGTACGCGCTAAACACGAAAACATCGATTTGTTGTGTTCACTGAAAAAAAATATAATCTCGTCGAAAACATCACATTAGGCGATGCATCGCAACCTAAGATGTTTCACGGAACAGTAGCCCTCGCGTGAGCCACTCTCATTTGCATCGACCCATAAAATTACTTTGATCAGCCTGCGGCATCGGTGGGCGGGTCTACTCCTCAACAGGACCTTGAATGTTCTTTGACTTCATACATCTATCTATCCTATCCCTCTGTCTGCATCGTTCGCCGCCATAATATTTTATCTGGTTGAGCTTTTATTTAATTTATTCATTTTCTGAGCTATGTTTCTATACATCGCGCTTACGCCTAACAGCTTTTCATTTAACTGCGTACACTTTCAATAGCGTTGGATTGAAATGGAGACAATGTTTTTAGAAACGGCGCGTATGTAATTAATTCTACGAACATTTAGCGTCACTTTTCTATTTTTCATTATATACAATTTAACATATATTAGTGTTATTAATTTTCGTATATTAAGAAAATCTATGTTTAACCAATGGCTCAATAGTATAAATCAACGGTAGTATAGTTAATGAGCCATAAGCGCATAAACAGATAGACAGGCAGAGATAGAAGTTGTGTTTTATAATATAAAGTTGATGAAAAGTTTTTTCGTATTTTATATACAAATCCAAGATAATTTCTCATCATATTTTATTTACACTTAATTGTAATATGCCATTTTGTTCAACAACTTGTTGCCATTTTGTAACTAGTGACATAATCCCGTTGCTGTAGAAATTTTGCTGAGTGGCTAAAGATGTATGTGGTCTGGCATTATCATGGTCAAAAACCACACCCTTTCTATTGATCGATTCCGGCTATTTTTTCTCTGCTTACTTAATTCTCATCAGCTGTTGGCAGTAGAGATACGAATTGATGGTTTTTTTCCGGCAGTCAAAGCTCAATAATGCCCTTCCAATCCCACCATACACATAGAATCAACTCATTGCGAGTTAATCCGCGTTTCGCTGTAATCTGTGAAGTTTTCTTGCCTTTTGACCATGATCTTTTTTGCACGCTCTTTTCGTAGGTAATCCATTTTTCATCATTAGTGCTTAATCTTTTCAAAAACGATTTCTATTGATAATATCAAATGAGTATATGATTCATTAGATTTTTTCAGTGACCTCTTGTGGGACCCCAAGTATCGAGTTTTCCTTGTATATCCAGTTTTTTTCAAATGGGTTCTTGAGCTATGCCAAAAGAACTAATATGCCGATGTTGCTATACTTTTTCTAAAATGGCATCGACTTTATCCATAAGAAGTCTATGAGGAAGAGGTTCATCTTTTACACAAAAATTGCCAGACTAAAACGCTTGAAATAGTTTTGTGCTAATCTTACCGACACAGTATTAGGTTTATAAACGTTACTTGTGTCGTATTTTTCCCTTTTTTGTAATAAAACTACAAAATGTATCGAATTTCTACGTTAGACTCATTCATTTTGATGGAAAGAAAAACAATAGAAAAATGTCAGCACATCGTTTTTACTTTTTATTTTTCTTTTTTAAAATGTCATCTATTTAGTGGTATGAAAACTACTCAGATACAAACAGCATAACTAAAGAGTTGACTGCAACTTTTAACTTATAGAATACGAAAAAACTTTTCCCCTGACCTAATTTGAAATTGAAAAACCAAAAAAATGAAAAATAAAACTAAACAATTGCTAGTGGCCCAGGAACGTAGACTACAGGAATCTGGGACGGTGACTAAAAAGCCAGAAACTGAGCAATGGATAAAATGACTACAACAACAATAAAAACAATTTTATGCATTAATTCAAATTATATTTTGGTCACTACATATAATCACCGAATAACGTAACCGCATAGAGAATAGAAATAAAGAATTATAAAAAAATCTCAATATCAAATTCTTTAATTGCCTTTTTCTAAATTTATGTTAGTAGCCTTTTAATTTTTCAGTAAAAAAATTAAAATTATCATAAAATTAAAGAAAATTCGGACCGTTTTCAGAGGGATGTCCTGTCCATGTATACTTGTACTTGGAGTGTCTTTTGAATAAATGAAACAAATGGCATCGGTTGACGGCATTTGAAAGGACAAGATTGAACTAGAATTTTCTGTTTTAATTTCAATGGATTTAGTAAATTTTGAGAAATTTCAAACTAATTTTGAATAATGTTTTTTGCTCGATTTATAAATATTAAACCAATTGATTCCAAATACTCTATTTTCCCAATAAAACTGCATTGATAATTGTAAGGTCGATCGAAATCGGTTTATTTCTTCGAGAAAAGGGTGTGACATATTTTTCAATTAAGTGTTTTTCATAAAAAATTTTTTGAATTTTCAAAGTTTAAAAATTATGTATTTTAGCGTTTACAAACTGCGTCGACCTTTGAAAGTTTCACGGAAATGAATTGTATTAATTATACGATATGTTGGCAAACTTCTTAAAAATAAATGTTTTTAATAGCTTTTAGACTTAATCGAATTGTTTTTGGTCGAGTGCTTTTGAAACTCTAAATATTTTAAAGTGCATCGAATTCTGTAAGTTCCATTTAAACAGGTTGCTTCTTTTAAAAGATATATTAGACAAAATAACAATTAGGTCATTTTTTGTACCTCTAATAATTTCGAAAAAGAGCACTCATACTTTTGATTTTAATAAATGTATAATAATATGTAATAATGTTCTCGTGCTCTCCGAGCTAGACAACATTATTACTCAAAACTAGCGTAAGTTTTGAGGCTAGCGTGTAAGGTCAAATGTTGTCTAGACTTTTTTTAGGGTTCCGAATCAAAAAGGCAAAAACGGAACACTTCTAGTTTCATCATGTCCGTCCGTTCGTATGTCAGAGGCGTTTTATTTAAAAGCTAAAAGATTTATATTCATGAAAGTCGAAGTATAGATGTCTTGTATAAGCCGCTACTTAGATTCCTGGTCAAATAACAAAAATAAATATTTCTAAGCGGAGCACTCCATATATGTAACAAAAGCTGAAAAAAAAAATTATAGCAAACATCAACATGTGGCATACATTTCGACAGTTCTTTTAAAAAATTTTAACATTTCTTGACAATTTTTTTGACTAATTTAATATTTTCGGAAGTAATCGCTCCGAAATTATGTATTTTTATTTGTGTACCTATACATTTAAAACTATAAGTCCAAGAAAAGTGAAAAAAAATTACGGTACCTGACGCTTAATAAATACATTCAACAAAAATTATTTTGGACATGATCGGATATACTGTTTTTGAGATATTGCCGAATAATTGCCCTTCTCAAGAAAAGGACATAAGTGCCATGAAGATATGCTCTTTTGCTGGTGCTTTTTATTTTACACTGTTTTAACAGTAATAGTGGACATACCTACTAGTTTCTCTAGTTATAGACGATTAAAGGGCTTATATTTATTATGTAAGGGAAACATGGAAAAAAGTATAACAATGTGTATTTTCATCTGTACTGCATTTCTTTGTAGTAACGGCTTCGGAATCCTACAGTGAGCATGGTTCGATAGTCTTCACACGAAAGTTCATAAAATAAAAAGTCAGATTTCTAAAAGATACAGTCACAGACGACTAGTCATGAACGGTATTTACACATAAGCACATAAACCTTTTACCTTACATAGGTAAATAGAACAGGTCCTTGGAATGTATGACCCGGAAAACATGATTAAACAGTCAATGCCAATTGCCAATGGTGAGGCAATCAGAGCAATCAGATGACCTGGTCTCTGTTTAATCGCATCGGGGAATTTTCTAATGAGATAATTAAGATATTGATTCTGTAATTATAGCATAAGTGTGCGTACTTTGCAATTGAAAAGGGCCTTACAAAAATAGCGGATGTGTGTTTGGGTATACGGACGGTTGTATAAAAAAAATAAGGAAATATAAATACATAATGAATGCCTTTCATTTTACGTGAAGAAAAGTAGTTTAATTTTGAAGTATTAACAAACATACAGTATAAAATAAAAATAGTAAGTTTTTAATTATATTTATTTTTTATACATTCCTATCATTGTGTATTTACTTTTTTTTATATAATGCTATTTATACGTTTAAATTAGTAAGTATTACCTATTTAATTAATAGATAACTGTGAGTGAATGATATTTTAATATGTAAGCTCTTAGAACTAATAATTTACGACAACAAGTAATGAAAAATAAGAAAATCGTAATAGAAAAAGCCAGCCAAATACAAATCGGACTTGCCCGGGAAGTATTGTGTTAATCGTTGCATTAGCCTTTGTGAAATTCAACACTTTTTACATTTTCTCTTCCCGACTAGTTTGCATTTGCAAAAAGACATGGGCGTTTCGTTAGACATTTTGTATTTTCCTGTGAACTATGAGTAAGGTTTCACACTCAGTATTTTTATCAAATTTCAGGCTCATGTGTTTAGCCATTCAGCAAATATTGAGAGAGTTTGGTCGGGAAGTGTAAATGCATCCACCACATAGCCCTCATCTTGCACCTTTAAATATTAACTTGTTTCGGTTTCTTCAGAATTTTTTAGGTAGTTTTAGGTTAACATCAAGAGAGTACTGTCAAAACTGTATATAGCAGTTTTTAGATCAAAAATCCCAAAACTCCTACAGCAATGGGATTATGTCACTACCTACAAAATGGCAATAAGTTGTTAAGCAAAGTGGCATATATATAATTAAATGTAAATAAAATATGAAGAAAAATTGTCTTGAATTTGTATATAAAATACGAAAAAACTTTTTCCCTGACCTTGTATAATCATGACCGATACTCGTTATTGGTCGAGATGTTAATTGTAAAAATAGTTAGCATTTCTTCTATTACACATGGTTTTGTGATCGTGATATTATGTACTATCACGATCTCAAAACCATAAAATAACAGGCGGTTTATACTGTACTTTCTTAGTTTTGTTTGAAAAATGGTCACTTCATTTTTCGCAAATGCGCGAGTTGGTATGCAAGCATTATATTACATAGATCATGCTACTAATAAAACATTGAAATTCTTAATGTCCACACTAAGAGAGTGGTAACAATCTCAATAACCTTTAACACCATTTATATCTAAAAATTAACTATGTTAAAATCGCCGTGCTCTGCCAGACGAGTATATGAAAACTTATTATAGAATATGAAAACTGTAGGTATAAGCATATAATAAGAACTTCAGGTATACGACTAATGCTCATCTGCTGTGTAGTGTCGAACTCACGTAGATTATTCTCTTTTTACTAAGCAAAAGACACACTCCTAAAGACTCCAGATTGAGCAGTGATTGTTTAATGAGACCTTTAACCCCTATGTGACTGACGAGGTACCCAAGTACCTTAAGCATTTTCAAATTAAAAAAAAAGTATGTTTTACACCTTGTAGATAGCTATGATTTCTTGAGAGCTATTCATAAATTATATATATTTTAATGTTTTGACCAAGTCAACTATTTACAATGTCTTGTTGAAACCAAAACATATTTTGAACTCACAATAGAGTAACAAGGTAATCGGGTATCTCTTTGTGTTTTGTATGACTTTGAAAAAAGTATTTATAATTTCGTACAAAAATGAAATAATAAACATTTGTTAAAATGCTTTATTTCTATAAAAAGTACAAATTCTTTGTTTATACAGAATTAGCACAGCTCTCGAAGCAGGTGTTACATGTTGGACGAGTTACTGCATGTTCATCACAAGCTCGTTTTCTGCAGTTAGTCCAAGTTTTTCGTGTTTTTTGTCGCTTGCGTTTGAGTTCTCTGCATATGTAGCAACATCCGACAACTGCAACACGCCCTGTAGAATGTCGTCTAGTTTGATTTATAGAAGTTGTACATCCAGAAGAAATGGAAAGCTTTTGGCCAAGCACGTCCTGCATTGCAGATCTCACATGCCATTTTGATGTCACAACGCAATTTTTTGGTCTTTGTTCTATATTTTTACTACATACTTGTAGACTCAATGATTTCAAAAACTTTCTACGTCTATCACTCGAAATAAATTGTGGGTTATGTTTCATATAAATGATATTTGCTGTCAAAGCTGCAATATCAATGATATTGTCAAAAAGTACTAAAGGCCATCGATTCGTTCTTCGTTTTATGGTATATTGTGCTAACAGCTTATCCATGTTGTCCATTCCACTCCTGGTTTTATTATAATATAAAATTATTTCTGGCTTGGCAGTTTCCTTATTACTTTCAATAATTTGTGACATGTGCATTGATGACAACATTATTACTGCTTGATTCGTTTTAGGTACGTAGGAGCACACAATTCCTTCTTTGCTAAAGGCGAAGGTAGAAGTATAAATGACCTTCTCCTTGTGTGCCAGTGTCATATTCCACGAATTCAAGGAATGAGTCAGTTGAAGGGGCGTAAATAAATTATCCGTAATTATATACAGTCCTGAATTTTTATATTTAGCCACGAGATCTAATACAGTAATTCTTTAACATTTATTTGACGATTGCCATCACTTGACTTTCTTGTATATGTTTGTTCATTTAGGGGGTAGGAATTATTGGAATCACAAGCCCAGAAGATTTTTTTGCCATACTTTTGAAGTTTCGATGACATGTATTAAGTAAAGCGAGTCCGCCCACGATATCCATATAGCTGTTCGTCAACGGTAATACATTCACGAGGCTTGTAGATTTTATTCAAATTTGAAATGAACATAGTCCAATTATCTCGTATAGCGGCTGTTTTATCAGCTAACAAACGTTCAAGTCGCGTTACATCATCATCAAACTTTATGCAGTGTAACAGCATTTTGAATCTATTATGGGACACTTTAGCCCAAAATAATGGCAAGTGACTGGATTTCCACAGTTCAGTCAAATGCGCTTTATTAGATCTATGCACCCCACTAAAGATTAGAATACCAATAACTGCATCCAATTCTTGTTCTGTGCATGGTTTGAATATTTTTGTTTCGGTCGTTTGCTAATATCAGGGTAATTTTCCATCACTTTATTATTGTATGCTTCAGTAATGTCAGTCCATTTCCGATTAGTTTCCGTCAAAATTATGTCGCACATTTCAGTGGACAATATATTTTTGAATATTTCCATTTAATTGTAAAATTTACTGAAAGATGCAGCGCCGCTCTCTTGACGAATAATGTTTCGACTAGTGGTTTGTGTTTTGGGAAGTAGATCAGATTGCTACCACGTTTCATCTTTTACAATAAGAATATTTTCAAACGATTTTCCTTCAAAACTCGCATCGGAATCGTAAGAGTCAATCTCATTTTCGACTTCAGCTTCTGGTTCAACATCCGATATTTCCAATCTACCCTCTTCAACCAAAGAAGTATAATCATGTTCATTATCAGAAGCAACAAACTCACCTTCATCTCTAGAAGATTCTGCTAATATCGCTAGTAATTCCGTTGCATTATATCTTCGAACACGTGATCTTTGTTTAGAAGTACTAGCTCCAATATTAATAATGACATAATTATAAACTCACAAAATATAAATAAGCTCGTACAATACAAACAAACGTATACAGTCAAGTGTTAATGTTAAGCACTATTAATTAAATGCATTCAGTGTTTCTTGCATACCGATAATCATGTACCGCACTGCACTTCATCCCTTCTCCGCTTTGATCGCCGCAGAACGTCAACTGTTTAGCTTAACTAAAATAATAATATTCAAAGTATGTGTAACGAAAAAAGCAGATATTAATTGTTTACTTTATGTATAAAATGAAGGTACCCGGGTACCTCGTCACTCTGATAAAGGTGTTTTATTTGTCACTCACATAAGGGTTAAGTGAACCTATTGTTTATTTCGGTAATTCCGTCGGATGAAATGATCTTCAACAGGTTACCATGGGTATCATTGTCATCAATAATCCCTTTTGTCATCAACAAACATAATCAATGACTGAATAAATTAAAAGCGGATGGATTGCTATTTTTGATATTCTAATAATTTACAGGGAAGTCTATAACAAAACTTTTTTTTATATTTTTTGACGTACCAATGCTTAAAAATCATATACGTCCAGCAATGTGATACGACGTAACTAATAATAAAATTAACAAAGTCTGAACAAAACCCGACGAGATTTGTATGCGGAAACTCAACAGATGTGCGGAATGTTAATAAAAAAGATAAATTATTAGGTAACAAACATTCGGTCCGAGTGAATTAATATTGTGTGAGATGATAATTCGTAGCAGCGGACAGCTGTGACAGACAGATTGCTCGGCTGCCTACGGGGGCTGCGTCGATTCTAGAACTGGCATTTCTTTGAAGTTTGTTTCTAGAACTGCACGGGTGAGGAGATGGTGAAGATGTAAACTCTATATATGTAGTTGCCGAAACTAAAACATAGTTATATGTAAGCTATTAAGTGTAATATATTATATATTAAAAGGTAAAAGGGGTAAATTTTATGCTAAATTCTACTTTGTTGATCAAATACAAACTGTAAATAACTATCTAAACTGTGTAGCTGTATTTGAATACTGTCAAAATACTTTTGATTTTCGAGTTGATTCTTACCATAGTTATGTAAGGGTCTATTCTAATACCTAGTTTTAAGACTCTTTTGATTAAAAAGTCATATCTAAAATGAATTTTAAAACGAGAACTAACGTGTAAAAGTGATTTTTTTTTCTAAAAGTGAATTTAGAAAGACGTCGTGGAAGAGGCCCTAAAAATTGAACAGTAATGAATGGTTTGTATCATACGTTTATACTGTGTTTGAATTAGATCCAATATTGTATAATTATAACGATTTCGCCTGTTCTAAGCCTTCGGAAGGCAAATGAACAATAAGGAACGGTTGCCTTTTTGCTATACAAATCGCAGCATAGCCGCGCACGCGCCTCGTGCCCCTAATAGCGACTGCATTGGTCGTTGTTCATATTAAATCTTTTTTCATGATTTTTTCATATTGTATTTACTATTTAAATGATAACAATGGTATTAAGAAAAAAAATAAGACTAAATGTAGCAATTCGATGATATCGTAAATAAAGCCTTGTAAGTTTCTTCTAAGAAATAGTTTTGCAACAAATCTTCATCGTATTTGAATGTTAATCTTTTTTTAACAACTTTATTCACTCTTTGCATTTTATTTCTTAGAATGAATTAAAAATAATGTCTACTAATATCATTTTAGAAGCATCATCGAAAATGTCGTTAATTGACGTAGATAAACAGTAAACCTCTTTATAAGTCGTGTTAATCTTGTTGTATTCTATATTTTAAATATTATCTTCTAGAGTTTCTTTCACAATACAGATATTATTGACGTGACAACGTCTTAAATTAGGTTGCGGCTGGGAGTCACTTTGAAAAAGTGTAACGCTCGGTAACGTAACGATGAGTCACCGAACGAGAGAGAGGCCCGCCGAATGCCTTGCGTCTCTCTCCCACTCAACTATGATCGGTCTGCCGCGCGCTAGCCTAGAAATTAGTGCATAGCTTGCAAATGTATTGCAAGTTATTGTATGTATATTTGTATATAAATACGTATGTATGTGTAAAGGTAAAAATAAAATTTTGTTAATATGAAATTCAGTGCGAGATTCTTTGTATAAATTAATGTTTAAAATATAATTCTTTGTATAAATAAATGTTTTAAATTGTTACTATTATTTCATCCTTCTTCCTACTATACGAATGAATATTCACATTAAAATGATTTTACCATTCAAAGTCGTTGTCACGTAAAACTTTCGCCCGTATACCGACTTTACAGGCAACCAAATTTTTTTTATATTTTAATATAGCTGACGATTTTTTTATTAGCGTTTCTATTATGCGATAATATATTTTGCTAATGTGAGCACAACCTAACATTCAGCACTAGGGCGTTATGCAGATACTAAATACAGCGCTGCTAGCAGCTAACTGTGAATGATTTACGGGATGCTAGCGTCATAACGATCGTACGTCGGATTGCGGCTTTAATAGCAGAGTAAGTCCTGCGCTGCGGACTATATCCTCTACACCTACCTACCTTCGCTCTGTGACATTTGATTACGTTATTTCTGGGGCGTTTTGTTTCGCTATCAGGTGTATAAAATGTAATTATGAGGTAGTTCACAAAAATTATTTATGGATGTCGATGGACTAAATGAGGTTCCAGACCATCTCACTTTATACATAGGTACGTTATAAGTTGCGATTTTGAAGTGAAATTTCTGTAGAATCGTTATGATTTGAATCTCCATGAAATGAAAATGCTGTAGGACAGACACAAACAAACACATAAACATGTAGGATTAAAGCGGTGAGGGAATAAGATATAATACATACGTAGTCTCCCCACTCTCGTTTACTCAGCATTGTACTTTTGTGTGCACCTGTACATAACCGAGCTAAAGCGAGAGAGCAAGCGTTGGTGTGTATCTATATTGCACACTGCCTAATACTTGCACTCATCCGCGCGTTTTACGTAAGTTAATACATGCGTGTAGGTCTATACGAAGCCTTAAGGCATCGTATAGTGAGTATAGTATAATAGGTACATATATATATATATATTGTACTTTAATATTTTCCAATACTTTAAATTCGTTTTTAAGAATAAAATTGTACTTTAATATTTTTTATCAATAAATATAATTTTTATTTTTTACTGCTCATGGGACATATGTACAACCTCATCAAAAAGTAAAATTATTTTAAACTTGGTAAAAATATAATAAAAATAATCCTTACAATTATCCCACTTTGTGATATTCTATATTCATCTTATTCTCTCGTAGGTTACTTTTTAGCGTGTGTGAATTGCACATGCTCACAATTTTTTGGTTTTGATTGGTAAATATATGGGTAAAGAGTTGACGTCGTTAATTTGTCTATTACTTCATAGGCTTATGAATTCCGTATCAAAAAGGTCAAAACTGGACCCTCATTACGAATAGAATTTAAAATATTATACGTATTTATTACTGATGAGACTTGTGATTTTTTTTATTATGTTGACCAATAGAAAAAATTTTTTTAGAAAAGAGAATTTAAAAAGTGAAATTAGAAAAAAAAATTATTAAAAAGTAAAACTCTCTTTGTATTCATATAAACGCGCATAATATAACATAGGATAAGCATAGTCCGTCGGTATTTCTCTTTTACATTCGCTGGTGTAGTTTTTGTATGTGCTCAATCACACTTAATTTATAACAACAATAATTAGATTATTTAAGAAATACTAAAATTTAATTACCATTTTTTGATAAATTAAAAAAAACGGTGAATAATAAAGTTGAAGAAAAAGGTCATCAAATTAATAATATACAATATGATAATCTCTTCGTTCATGACTTACGTCTAAAAGTAACAACATTTGAACAAAATTTGAACAACAGAAAATTGAACAAGATTAAGACAGTATAAGAGTAATTTGGTAAGTTCATCAAATACTAAGAGTCAAAACTATGTCCAAATACTTAAAGCCCGAGGAATAAGCTACTATGCACATTAGATGTGAAAATACTAAAAAACCAAAATACGCACTACATAAAGCACTCATGTGTATGGCAGGAAAAAGGAAAATAGACAGATCTGTATTCATTTGATGAGATTGACTAGATAAAGAAAAACATTATTTTGAACGTAGTCGTCGACACCGGATCAAGCTGCGAAACATAAAACTTGAAGAAAGCAGCAGTTCAAATACTTCAAATTTCAGAAACAGAGAAATAATAGACTAACGGACCTTCATCTCGACATTATGCAACATCTATTTAGTGTTACTGGCCATAGGTCGAATGTTATCCGATAGGTAATATAATCCTTCACTTACATTCCATTTGAGCTGAACAAAGACAAATACGCCCCCTTCAGCGTTTCGGGATTCCCTTCCTTTCAGACGCATGGCTGCCTGAAAGCGAGGCAGTGACGGTAAAGGTGATGACCTAACTTCCTAACGTGTAAAGTATTCAAAACCCAGTTCAGTTTAATATTAAATATTGTATTTTACCGAAGCTTCTATTCTAATTCGTAATTAACTGGATTTTTTTTATAATCCGGAGGGAATCATGATTCGTTGGTAATAACGATCCTGTGGAAATTGTTTTACGTACAACAAAGTTGGCATTTGGTTGGACACCTAACCAATCCAAGCCTTCACAATTTTTTTCCACGACATTTATCTCGAACACCTACATACTTTGAAAACTTAACAGTGCGAGTTGAACTCACACGGAGAGGGTTCCGTACGATAAATATGTTTTCCACCACATTTTTTTTTTATTCTGACCCAAACTTGCATGTGTTAAATAAAACAACTGCAAATTTATTTTCGTTCGGACAATATTGAGAGATTTAGCATCAAGTTCATAGGCTTTTGTTAGATTTCCCTTTAATCTATTGGTAGAATTCTATACTGATTTCTATATTTTTTTAAGTCTTAGGCTCAGCGCTTTCGAAAATAAGGGGGAAGAGGGGAATCTCAATATTTATATATTTCCTTAAATAACTAAAACTTTTTTTATAACAATTTAAAAATATATTTGAAACCCTCACAATAACTCTCAAAATTTTTTGCATGTTTTAATTGCATTTCAAAAGTAAGTCCCATAATCAAAATTCATTTACTGATATTTACTATATGACCCTATTTCGGTTATAGAAATTCTCATATGCACCAACTTTGAGACTTAATCGCTCCAGTGGATTCGAAGAAAATTGGCTGCGACAGACAGACACCCAAGTGATTTTATAGCGGTTTCGTTTTTTTTCTTTCGTACCCACGGAATCCAAAACATGTTAAAATCTTGGCCACCGTTCACATCGTTCTAAGCCTAATCAAAGCGTTACGACGCCTTGAGAAATAACACTTGACAAGTAACAATGTAATTGGTAATTTTTCTTACATATACCTTTCCTTAAATCCCACCTATTCACGCTCATTCCGTGGAGTGGAAGATTTTATAGATTGACCAGTATAGCATGTCATGATTTGGTGTATCATGGGATCTCATAAAATCCCAAATATGCCGAATTGAAGTTATTGACTCTCTATGTGGTGCTTGCACGAAATCGGGGGAAAAAAAACAGTGAAATATAACAGTTATTGCGTCCAACCATATCGCGATGTCATCACTGACACATTTCGTGACGCTTTTGTTGCAGTTTGTACTCCAGTTTCCACAGAAGTACATTTCGTTAACGTCATTAAGTAACCGGTCCACTTGACACGACTGACACACGCCAGCAAGAGCGATTGTTTTTTCGTCGTACGGTTCTAACAAAGAAAAAAGTAGTCATTGTAGAGCACAATTGTCTTCCTCTTAGCGATGGCCACAGTCAATATTAAGTAACATGTATTGAAATCCTTTTTAAGGCTTTAAATCGTTTCAACATCGTTAAGTGGAGGGATTGTACGGAGACGTCTCGCTAACTTTCTCCTGCCTTATTAAAATTAAGTTTATTTTAGAGTGGCCTACTATAGCCTAGTGTTGTGTATACGACATCAATAGCGCAGTCGCAATTGATGTTAAAGTTTTTTTTGTATCCAATAATAGCCTTCATTGTTATTAATAATTGTTTTAGTATCACATTTTTTTTTAAATTTTTATTTATATGTATTTAAAAAAAGGATTTTAAAGTCTTTTCAAAACAAATTTATTGGTCCTGAGATACATACATTTACTACATAACATCTTAAAATCAATGTCGGTGTGATTTATTTTACGCTCGTGAACTGACAATTGCCGAAGGGGACGACGTAGAGTGATTACAATAATCTTATAATTCGTTTCGATAACAAATAAAATGCTCCTTTGAATTTTTAATTATATTCAAAGTATAGATCATAAAAATAAAAAAAAAATTGATGAGTGCATATAACTTTTACACGCGATTGAAGCTATTTTATTTGGTGTCGCGGCAGATACTTTAACTAAACTAAAATACTAATACAAAATATACCAAATCATTTAGTACACGTAAATATAATAATAAACTTAAATACGTCATTGTAAGTTTTAATAGCAAGACCGTGTTTGGAACCTTGACCGAAAGAGAGATCGTAATGTGAAACAGTGAAGGAATTAATCATAGAACCTTCCAGGCGGAGCAGCGGCCTTCAATGTTATGTTATTATTAAAAAAATAATATTGATAAGAATTTTACAGGTTAATATTGAGCTAGCCATTTACGAATATAGGTGACTTTTAATAAGAATTTTTGATGCATTCAAAATTTAAATTATAAATGCGGAAACCGCGTAAAGTAAATACGGATTTTATTGAACGTTAATTTCGTCTAAAAAAGTTTGCAGTTACTATTAAGTTGCGCCTAAAGAAGTTTTACTTGAAAAGTGAAAGAGAATTTATTTTGAATACTTTACAATTTATTTTTGAATCTCTTGTTAACTTTCAAATTCAAAAGTTTGTAGGCATTATTTTGTGGTTGAGGTTGACGCTCGAGAAACAGTTAATAAACAGAGAAAAGTTATAAAAGGACATACAGACAGACAGACATGCAAAGAGACAAACATTTTTAAAATGGTATAAAATTGGGGTTAGTGAATCTTAATATCAATATTTATCACAAAATTTGACAAAAAAATATGTATCTACAGACAGCCCATAAATTTATGTAGTAGGTACATAGTATATATTAGGTCGGGGAAAAAGTGTTTTTGCATTTTATGAGTAAGAAGTTGCAGTAAAATCTCTTTGGTTGTGTTGTTTGTGTCTAGTTAGTTTTGATACCATTAAAAAAATTAAGGGGGTGTTTCGCCATTTTTCTGTAGTTTTTCTGTCCACCAAATGAATGAATCTAACGTAAAAATTCGATACATTTTAAAGTTTTAATACGAAAAAGGTAAAAATGAGTATAAACTGCGAATAAAAATTTTGACTTTTATAAACCTAACGCAGTGTCGGTAAGAGTAGAACGAAATTGCTTCATGCGTTTTCAGTCCAGTAATTTTGATGTCAGAGATAAACCTTGCTCTGATTTTCTTGTTACGGATCAAATCGATGCTATTTGGGAAAAAGTATAGCTACATCGACATATTAGTTCTAACGACATAGCTGTAGAGCTGGGAATGGACCACAAAACAGTTTTGATTCATTTGAAAAAAACTGGATATATAAAAAAAGCTTGATACTTGTGTCCCACACCAGCTCACTAAAAAAAATCTAATGAATCGTGTACTCATTTGCGATTCTCTATTGAAACGTAATGAAATCGAACTGTTTTTTGAGAGATTGATCACTGATGATGAAAAATGAAGTACTTAGGACAAGAATGTGTAGAAAGGATCGTGGTCAAAAGGTAAGCAAGCTCCACAGACTATAGAGAAACCCGAATTAACTCGAAATAAGTTGATGCTATGTGTACGGTGGGATCGGAAGGACATTATTCATTATGAGCTCTTATCGCCGGGGAAAACCATAAATTCGGATCTCTACTGCCAACAGCTGATGATACTCACGCAAAAAGTATAGAAAAGACGGCCGGATTTGATCAACAGAAAGGGTGTAGTTTTTCACCATGATAACCCCACCATGATAATTTTTAGCCACTCAGCAAATATTGAAAGAGTTTGGTTGGGAAGTGTTAATGCATTCACCATATAGCCCTGACCCACAAATTTTCACTTGTGTCGGTCTCTTCAGAGTTCTTTAGGTACTTTTAGATTAATCATCAAGAGAGGACTGTCAAAACTACTTTTAGCAGTTTTTTGATCAGAAGTCCCAAAATTTTTACAGCAATGGAATTATGTCACTACCTATAAAACGGCACATATATATGATAAATAAATGTAAATAAAATATGATGAAAAATCATCTTGAATTTGTATTTAATGCGAAAAAACCTTTCCCCGACCTTATATTCATAACAACACAAATTTTTAATTTACATCAAACGGAACAATAAATAAGTATGAAATTGTTGTTTGAAATATTTAGTTTATGACTTTTAGTTGTATTACTTTAATGGTTATTGAAGTCAATTATTTCACCGTATCAAGTGATGAGTAGACCCGGTATTCTTACCAGGTTTTCGGGTGAAAAAACAATGGCGACTCGTGACGTAAGCGCAAAAACGCTTTAAGAAAATTGACAAGGCATATTGAAAGAAATCGTGAATGAAAGTTGACAGGTGTGTGGAAATAGATTGTCGGGTATGAGAGCTGACGTGTTTGATGAATTGACAACCAAAAGTCAAGAAGATCGAGACTATCTACTAATTCACTTTACTATGGTTTTCATTCACTGCGAGAGCTGTAATGGATTTTGTTTCCACCCACTCTATACCCTGCGAAGAACAAATTGATTTGCATATTATTGTACGGGACCTTCGGTGGGCGAGCCTCGTTTGCTTTTTATTGGATGAGTTTAAGTTCAGTCTGGGAAAAATAAATAAAAGATATTGCATCTGCAGCGAGATTATACAAATTAAAATTGACTCCGCAACTATTCGAATTAGTTGCGACATTTACGATTTTTTGTTGGAGTTTTGACATTATCTCGAATTCCTTATGATAATTAAGCGGCAATCAACGGACTGGTTTATGCTCCACGTTTAATTTATTTTAATGAATATCTGGGCGTGGTTTGCAGTCTGCATTTTATTGCTGTTAAATGAAAAATATTTTTTTTTTATCTTTATTCATAGTACGTAGGTAACTAACTAATGCGGTTAACGAAACAATATAAGGGCATATTTAAATTGAACATGTTCGTTGAAATACTCTTAATGTCGATTACATAAAAAAAAGACTTAAAATATTTAGGTCTTTCAGGTGATGTATTGGTAACTTTGATAGCGTTATACATGGTCGATAACGCCTACATAATTTTAATCAGCAAAATAACAAACAAAACGAACTTCATATTACAATTAGACATTAAGTACTGCAACATCATCAGTATATATATATCGAAGAAACAAGTTCAGTTTTCCTTTTGTAAATTGAAAAGATGAAACAACTACGAGCCGATTTTAATGTTTATTGCGTGACATTAGTTGCGTTTAATTCGAAGTCCAAGTTTGTGTATACTTTGGTCTGCTTTTCCTGATATGTCGCTTAAGGACTTATGCACTTTTGTATACTCAACTATAGTATTTTGATGTTTTTTAACGGCGAGTTTAGCATGTCATTGGTTGAAAAAGGATAGTTCAATAAATATAGACAAGTGTATATTTATTGGACTATCCTTTTCCTATCAATGTAATCAATGAAAGGGATAGTTTTATAGAGACAAATAAATAAAAATTATTCTTTTTTTTAGGGTTCCGAGCCAAAATGACAAAGATGACCTTTATAGTTTCGTCATGTCCCTCCATTCGCCCGTATGTCACAGTCATTTTACCCAAAAACTACAAGATGTATATTGAAGAAATTCGGAGTGTACGTGTTTTGTATAAGCCGCTACTTAGTTTGGTAAATAAATTACAAAAATAAATATTCCTAGGAAGTACTCCATACATGTAACAAAAGCTGAAAAAAAATTTTTTCAGCAATCATCAAGGTGTGGCACATATTTTGTCAGTTCTTTTAAAAGCCCTTAAAAGTTTCGAAGAATTTTTTTGATTAATTGTATGCTTTTGGAAATAATCGCTCCAAAAGTAGTAGAAATTGTGTGCCCCCTCTATATTTTAAAATGTTCTTTCAAAAATATGAAAAAAAAAATACAAACAAGGCTTAATAATTACTTATAACAAAAATTGTTTTCAAGACCACCGGATATACCGTTTTTGAGTTATTTCCGAAAAACTGCGCTTTTCAACAAAAAGGCGTAAGTGCCATGAAGACGCGCTCTTTTGATGGTGTACTTTAATTTACACTGGTTTCACAACATGCGTGTCTCAGAATACTGCATCGACATACCTACTTCTTTATGTAATTATAGATGATTAAATTGTTTATACCTGTTTTGTGTGGGAAATATGGTAAAAGTGTAACAACGTAGTTTTTTTCATATATAGTGAACTTCTTTGTAGTAACAAATTCGGAACCCTACAGTAAGCATGGTTCGACATGCTCTTGGTTAGTTTTTTTTTTAATTTTAGAGAGCCGCAACTATAAATTTCTTTTAAAAATATACTTCTACTCTTTTCAATGAAATAAGTTAATAAACGTATAGCAAAGGTTGTTATGCAAGGGTTTAATTTTATTCATTTGTGGTAGAGAATGTGATAAGAAAACACAGTTGAATACGCCGTTGAAGTCAGCAGTGGCCGCGTGTCGCTGCTGCGCCCGCGCAGCACTATGCCCTAAGGTGGATATCAATCCACCGTACGCTTACCGTTTACTGTTTATTACAACTGTAATTTAAGATACGTTTTTATAAAGCAACTCGTTGTCAAAACTATAGTAAACATTTTAATGCAGGAGCGTCGATAAATACACCAACAATTTTGGAGAATTATTTATATAACGAAACTACGAAATTACGAAACGAGAGGGAGTCTATTAATTTTTTTATTTGCATATTCGAGGGTTAAATGAGCAGGTGAGTCTCCAGAGAGTAAATAGTCACCGCCACCCATGGACAGTCGCAATTCCAGATGAGTCACCAGGGCATTGCTTGAGACGTAGAGCTAGTGACAGAATATTCTCCAAATTTTAAAGTCAGCGCCATTTTTTTCATGTCCACAGCCTTTAAATAAGGTTTGGTGAGATTTTTCCAGAGCCTCTTATTTCTTATTTAGAGCTCACATAATTTATTAATGACTCATTACTAAAATAATGATATCGCAATGATTTCTTTTTTAATAGAGGATTTTGTTGATTATGGAGCTCACAGTTCAGTGTTGTTTAGAAGACTATCTTTGGATAGTTTTTATTCTCATGTTCCTCCATTGCATCTGAATTAGGGACCGTATTTCAAATAGAAATACAAATATAAAGTGATTCGCTGCTCGACTTATATTAAAATGTTTCCTGTTATTAAAGACCGTTAAAATATACCCATTATAAATCTGCCAGAAATTTAGCGATTTCAGTTTACATAATAAATAAAACCACATAGTTTTACTGATAGTCTTAAACTCATTTAGATCGCAATCAATAACGCTTTGTATTAACTCGATTTAAGACGAATAAAATTCTGGTAAAAAAGTACCGACCGAAGCGTATCGTAAAAACGAATTGCAATAAAATGTTTAAATTTATGTAATCACATAAAATCAAAGTGCGTCATTAAATTGTGTTAAATTATTTTACGGTTCCTTATGTGATGCTTAAATACTTAAAGAATATATTGTGTGTTCTGATGTTATTGGGTACATGAATAAAATTAATGATTTTTAAATTATTTTACCGGTACACATACACCCTTCAGTTTATTTGCCGTATTTTTTAATTAATGTAATATATTATTGTATTCAAAATCAATTGCATTATGATCCTTTTCGAGATATGCATATATGTACTAGAAGGTTTTGAAAAATAATTTGTTTAAGCCTTAAAGGTTGTTAGTTTATAATAAAAATTTTTGTAAAATTTCAAATCGATATATTTAAAATTGAATTGGCAATGAGGTAATTCTTTTTTCTATCCACATGCACGTATTTTGTTCTGAGTTTTCGATAGATAATTTGGGATTTTTTCGTAAAATAGTTAAAAAAAAGAAGAGTACACAAAACGTTGAATGTCGTTATCTTTTCTTGTATGTTATATAATGTCAACATAAAAAGTAGGTTCAATTCTGTATCTCACTATAGAACTATATATTTTATGAAACAAAGTCAACAATTATCCATCGAAACGTTTCGACAAAGTTCCATTATGATAATAATTAATAATGGAAGATAAGTAATCATGTACAAGTACACGTTCATCTTCAAAGTTTTTACAGCTTAAAATTTATTCACGTGAATTTTTTAATATATACTTATATATACGCTTGAAGTGACTATAATGGTTGTAATGATGGATATAGTAAAAACCGGGGACAGACGGATAGACAGAAATAAAAACGTGTAAGTATAAAAGTTGTCGTGTTACGTGCAGAAACACGCGCTCTCACGACCTTCTTATTTCAGATTGAAGGGGCCAAATCTTAAGACCCCCATAAGCCAGCCATTACAGCTTAGGAACTATGCTATTTAATATTAAAGTCGCGTACAAAGTTTTCCTGATTAAGAGCTATGGGTATATGATATTAAATGACACAATTTTCTTAAGGTGTTGTAATTGAAACACATAACACCTACATGTATTTATTAAAGTATTCGTCAATCAGTACTTTTCAGGGAAAGTATATCTTGAGGTTGAGTTACGATCCGATTTAAATAATAATATTTAACGAATCAATTTCAAAAATTATATTTTCTCCAAAGGTTTCCAATCTGATGACAAAGTGAGAGTTTTGTATTCAAATTTCAATTCAAAATATATCAAATCAAAAATGTCTTTATTTCCTAGGTAATAACACTTAAAATACGTCGTTTTTGTATTCCTTTGACATTTACATTATCATCCATTCTTCATCTTGATTCACCCAGAGAATTGTTACGAAACTCTAGGTTTGCTCTTTTCTGCTCAAAGATACCAAACACTGAATAATGGTTAATAAAACTAGTACAACACTTAGGGAATTACATAAAAAAATACTGACAAGTGAGCGGTTCAATCCCTGGGTTTTTCTCCCTAATATACTCAGAAAAAAAAAATAATGCAACATTTTTTAAACAAAAGTTGAACGGGTAGAGAGAGGTATATTTGTATAGTATGTTTCTAGAGCTCACGTGTTCTCCTGGTACTTTTCGATGAAGAGTTTTTATTATTTCTTTATAATTTATATTGCAATGAGCAAGCAGTAACAAAGCTGTAGACAAATCAAAAAAGCTCTCTTCTGTTCTGTGTCGGGGTTAGTACTTTAGTGGACATACATTTATTATCTCATATTTATTTTAGTAATATTTTTAAAATCCGTGCTGTATACTGTTATGTTCTATGTTACCACACTTTTTAGCGTTCCGTGGCTAAAGAAAAAAGGAACCTTTGATTTCTTCCTACTCGTCCGTCAAATCGTCTTTATAATCGACGTCTACTTTATAATCGATTGTGATGACATTAACAGGTAAGAATGTTAAGCGCCACAGAACTATGTAAAGAAATTACTAAAAATAAATCGAGGATATCTATCCATAGATAAAAGTAAAGCACAAATTTTATTTCCCGCACTAATAGAGTGGTCTAAGATAGATACTTAAATTGCATTGAAGGTTCTTAAGTGAGTTTCTCTCTGAGTATATATTTTGCAATCTTTTAGCTTTAACTTAATGTTCCCTCGTTAACGTTAACTTGATGTTTCCTCTCTTAATTTTCAAACCTCGTGTATAAAAATTCTAAAAAAATTACAATAGTAGTTTTATAAATAAAATTCAATAAAAGTTATTTTAAAAATAATTCCTTTATAAGTCGTTTTAGATATTCATAATATTCATTTGCTTTGAGTGAACACGCATGTACATTTTAATATCCTAGGTACGCACCATTCAAACATTAATTCTTAAAAAGTTGTAAAGAGAGACATGACACCCGTTTGATTTTTAAACTCAGTGCAAACTGCATTTCTTGTCGTTTTATTAATTTATTCGAAACTTTAGACGTTGCAGTCGGACCACCACCTTAGCCAGGTTTATTGTTTTGAGTGAATCCGGTTTGGCTGGTAAATCATTTCGTCAATAAATCAGTTTTGACATTCTTCCATATAAAAAAATATTTATAGATACATAATAATTATCCATGAAGTAATGAACATAATCGACATTCCATAAGAAAACTTTATTGATCGTAAATTTAAGGAGAGTCAATAATATTTCAATAATGAAATAACTTAAAAATGTAGAACTTATGTACCGTTATTCTCAAGAATTGCAATAAAAATATTGTATTTTCTGTTGAACGAAAGTATTTTAAAGCTTTTAATATAATAAATTCAGAAATGAACTGCATCGATATAGAGACACGTCATTCTATATTATAATAATGATTATCTGTTGATTATCGCAAAAATCGTTTTATTTCTCTATGTATTTACTGCAGTATTTGAAGTTAAATCATTCATAATAAAAATTGTGTGTGTGAGTGTGCAAAGCACACACGGCAGTAGTAAAACTTCAGTAAAGTAACTTACGGGAGAATGAAATGAATATAGAGTATCAGGAGTAGGATATTTGCAAAGTTTATTTATATAAAATGGAATCTTCTACAATCTACAATCTTAAAATACTTTGGCAATGGTGCATATTACCTTACGCACCACTGATAAAATCTAATACAGTTTTAACTGAGATTCACTCTTCTATCGATTTGAAAAATAATTTACAATGAACACTTAATTTGAAGAAGTAATATATATTAACGAAACAAAACGTATTACGCAGAAATCAGTATTATGAAATACACTGATCGAAACACACAAATACCGAGGAGCACTTGCACAAATGAGTGAGAATATAAACACTACACACGGTTAGCTGATGCGAGCCGTGGGCGCCGATATATTGTCCTTGGCTGCTATGCCAAGCTTCTTTCACTTTACCCCTCCTCCGCGGCAGTCTGTAATGCGACATGCGACATGTGATAGATAGATGAAAAAAATTGAGGCGATGAAAAAAAGTTTTACTTTAATAGAATAAAAATACAAAATTACACCTGAAGACCGTACTGGTGTTCGGCGAAAAGTTCTGAAGCAGCAGAAATCCTATAGCAATAAATCATAAATGTTTGTAATTAAATCACATAAGCACTTAGGCAATGATTCTTTGTCCGAAAATATTTCGCATGAGTGTAATTTATCGAATACCGGGTAGTCGATAAAGTTTGCGACTTTTTTTTTTAGTGATCTTTTTTAATCCTATTCACTAAGTTTCCGTCATTAGAGTCATGTATTATAGCTACCAAATAAGTATTTACGTCTTTTCAGAAATCTGTTATGTAGGTGATCCAAAACTCTTTAGTGAATCTCGAACGCTCCTGCAAATCGACGATTGCTTATAAGTCAATATTTATCATTTTTATTTATTCATGGAATTAACATTTACTTTAATAGGACAACCATATTGATTAATATCTTAGCGTTCGAACTTTGAACAAAAAAAAAAGGGAAACATTTTTTTTTCTTATTGAGTTCTAGTTTAAAAATTACAAATAAACATAAAAAAATAACATTCATAACTCATAATTTAAATTTTGCCGTCATAGCAAAATGTTAGCTGTCAAACAGATAATGATTCAGAAAATTCAAACGTTCAAAAAGCCATAAAACCCTTTGGCTATTTAGTAATTGAATTGAAATGGTAGAAGGAATGATATGGATTCCTTATTTCTATAAATAGTTTGAAATTATTCACGATAGAGCTCGCTGCGCGAAATCCAATAAATCTGTCTATTGAATAAATAAATAAAACATATAGACGATCGTCTAGATGTATCATTTACTCTATTATTATTCTGCAAAATGAATATTTATTTGCAGTTCTTATGAGAACTGTAAATAAATATATTATAAATAAATGAACGCATCATAATCCGTAGAAATTGAAATTCGATAAAAATAATCAAGTTTTATGTTGTTATTTATTTTGTCTGTGAGTTTTTTTTTTATTTGACATCTCGTTTTCTTATATTGTCAATTAATAGGTAGTTTTCACTATACAAACGAAATTGATAATCTGTCTCTGTGAATGTTCATGTAGATACTTGGAGAAGTATCGTACTTTACAAGTTTGAATATTATATTACAAGTTTATTAGAAACGGTAAATTATTCCGAAACAATTTAACGCTCAAAATAAACTCCGTTATTTAGAGGAACAAACTATCTTCTACGTACACATTTATCGATCGTTAGTATTATATCTCTATCGAAATTGTTCTTCTTAATTGACAGCATTTCCACGACATTTAACTTACCAAGAATAGATAGGAGTCGCGTTAAACATTGCTATATTAATTTAATAGTCTAAGATCCGGCATTAGAAAAATGTATCCCCGTTTGTTAATTTAATCAAATAATATTTTAAAGGCAGATAACAATATAATAAATTTATGAGAACAATGTCTGCCATCGTGGTCTTGCTGCTATTAACATTGATTATTTAATTTTTTTTATGTAGGCTGCTAACAATTTTACGGTAACTGCCAGTTAAAAATTATATGAAAATTTTGTAAGCCTTTACATACGTGTTCATATTTTTTAATTAACTGGCGAAAGAAATAAATTCGATTTATCTACCTGTTTACTCCTGGCTGCAAGGCTATTGTAACGAGGTATAAAACATCATATTCGAAAGTTTACACTACTGATGTGCAATTAAAATAAGAAGCAAGAAAATAATTAATGTTAATAGCAGCAGGACTACGGTGGCAAACATTGTTCTCATATATTTATAATATTGTTATCTGCCTTTAAAACAATATTTGATTCAATTAACAGATGAGGGTACACTTTTCTGATGCCGGGTCTTAGACTATAACGGAATTATCTTTTGTAATACGGTTCATTGTACTTGCCGTACCATCGTTTGTTTTTCTCAGCCGTACGTAGTTGTTGACGCCTATTATTGTTTTGTCTTTGATTACGATTTACTTCCAAGGAATAACTAAAATACTTTGTGAAATCAACTCGTAATAATTCAATATAGTGGGTTTATTCATAAAATTCAATTCGGCAAATTCGTAACACACACAAATTTTTGATTTCGATTCGAAATTTGATTCGAAATTGATTTCGAATGCTAACGACTACTGTCGCGTCACTCTTTATGAAGCTATGGAATGGCTATTTCTTCAAACGAAATATTACAAATTATATAAATAATTTTTCGTAATGTCCGAAAATATAAAGAACAATATTGCTTTATAATAAAGAACACCTTTACTTTATTTTACATCTTTATTTGAATTTAGCATATTAAACGAGAATTCTAATATAAAAAAAATAGAGTGCTAATTTAGAAAATAATGTTTGGAGGTTACTCTTGTAGAATCGATTATCCCGTGTAGCCTGCGAAATCGAGTGTTAACAAAAAGTAAAGTCGTTGTTGCAACATATTACGAATCTTATAGCGAACGCGTGTATTTTCCTTCCATTACTGTCTTTTAGATATTTTATTATTAACAAAGATAAGTTAAGATTTCGATGTATATGGTGTTAAGCGTTATCGCCATTATTACCACTCGTTTAATGTGGAGTTTCGTGGTTGAAATTTTATCAAATCAATACGAACAAATACGAATAAAAGTTTATAAGTGCTCACAATATTACAAGAGATCATAGATTAGATCAATGCAAGAGATGTGTTTAATTAGCCCTTGTGCTTATTGTAGGTATATTATATCCCAAGATATTTCATATTTTCGTATCATATATTTCTTATATTTTATTCTTTATAATATATGGATGTATGAGAATATATTTCATGTGTTTTTAAAGAGTAAACTCCAATCGCGCCTCGGAGCTGACACGAACCACTTCTCTTCTTATATATGCCAATGTACTATCTGAGTATACACCAGTTGCGCCTCGGAACTGACAAGCACCACTTTTCTTCTTATATGTGCCAATGTACTATCTGAGTATACACCGCGGATACGTCTGGTCGAAAACTTATTACGCACTGAAAAGTGAAAAGGAATCACACCTGGACCGCTCGAGCGAGAAATATTTAAACGTAAACAGTCGGTTTACGATTCTTGAAACGTATCGATATTGTTAGTGCGCGAACAAACCTCTCGTTTGTTTATGCGGCGGCTCGTTTATTTCTGGTCGGGCTCACCTTCCGAACGGGCGTCGACCCTGGATGAACTTTGATCGTGTGTTCACTTGGCAGTGTGTTTGTATGTTTCAATCTTTTTCAATGCGTCGTACGAAAAATGTTTATAGTTCCCGCTAAGTAAATTGAAATTATTGAGATATATGGTAATACCTACATTGATTTTAGGTCGATTTTCGAAAATGGCGGTTTCATAATCTGTTGAAGTTTCGAGGTGCTATATAGGAAACTTTACTGACTATTTGCAGGAGTTTGTATGTGTGTATATTTGTGTGCGTTCGTGCGTGCATGCGCGAGTGTATGCGTGTGAGTACGTGTTGTGTGTTAGAGAGTGTGTCCAATGCAATCCTTGGATATCTTTTGAACGAATATACCGGGAATATCGTTGGAAAGAAAAAACTGGTTACGGTCTGGTTTACGGTATTCAAAAAGACATGATTATAATTAAATTCCTGAAAATTTGACATTAATTGGACGAGAAAATAAAAAAAAAATACTCAAAAATTAATTCTCTTTTGGTTCAAAGAAAATATGAGTGTTAGTGTTTTCGTGTTTTTCAAGCTTTTGATTGTTATTGCTCAAAATTTCGTGGGAAGTTTTTTGGATTGATTTACAAGGTTAACTGTTGTCTAGGTTTTATATTTATTTTTTACATCCTCATCCGTTTGGTTTTGTTGACGTAGACGGTGACCGTTGTGTGTTGATGAAATGCATTATTACTATACATCCGTGACAGTTTGACCAGCGTTGCGTGCGTTGCCAGCGAGAGATATACGGATATTAGAAATAATCCTTTCCAGTTGATCTTCTTAACAAACTAAACTTACACAAACCTTGATGGAAAAATCAATGCGGGGGGTTTCTCTGTGATATCAAGTTTGTAACGAGGAAATCCGAAACAGAACCAAATCTACCGACGTGGTTCAGAGAATCATCAAATTGAAGTGGGAGAATAACAACTGTATGTACCGAACACAGAGTACGAAGTCTTCTCGATCGGAAAACACGAATTTGATGTCACAGAGTGGGACAGCATCACTAGATGGACCACTTGATGAAGATCGTAGGCTACCCGTGCGTCGTATAATAGAATTCTGGAAGGCATATTCACCACAAGATGTTCAGTAGTCGAAGAAAACTTTCTTTCGCATATACAGTCGGACACACGCCGATTTCGAGCCTTCACTATAGCATATGCATACGTATCTCTAACACAATTCAGACTCACGCACACGACTCGAACCTTACTTTAAATATAAGCAATACATCTTCGTGTTAGAGCGACGTGAGGTGCGTACAATTATATATACCCTTAATAGCCGCCTCTCAACTTAGATGTGGCATTTGTCCTTACTAATTGCAATCATTTAGATTAACGTCAATGAGGGTATTTTAATATTATAATTTCTTTATACCTTAGTAACTGCGTTGGATGACTAAATAATTGAAAATCGTTTAAGGGAAACGATAGCAAGATAATTTTTAATGACAATTTAAATCGATTCCATTATTTCCCATTATGAACAATATGCATAGAACAAAATAAAATTCCATATGAATTCTATGATGATCATGAACTAAAGATTTGATGACTCCTTCATAAAGAATGTACGACCAGTCTTACACATGTTTTGCTGTCAAATTGGAGTGCAGCGTATTATCATGATTTGTTTTCAACTTCCAAATGCCTTTGAGCTTTCGCAGATGTCTGCGGTAAATGTTTAGGTGAAGCCATTCATTGGGGGTATACAAGTACATGATGTTTCACAGTGGCTACTTTTTGAACATGACAGACATCCAAACAATTTTGTATGGTTTTAAGTAATTGTATGATTGTTGCGTTTTTTGATTTTTAAGGAAATTATTGTGATAGAGCCAGGCTATGGTCTACTTGGCTGCAACACGTAAACGGGCCGGCCCGATCGGCGCAATGCCACGCTCTAACAAGATACAGGCGTGAAATAACAATTTTCGATGTTGGGTTTCGTCAAGTAAGTGAGAGTATCCGTGGTTCACTACCTTACTATCACCCCACTCCTTCCGTCAGACATCCTATTGCTACCCAAGGGGTTGGCATCTCACTCACTACTACTACTCTCACTAGGTGGAGAAGTTCATGGGCGACGGTGACCACCTATATACTCAAGTGGTCCGCATACTAGTTTGCCCCTCAATAATGCTATTTAAGAAAAGTCAATATAATCCTAGTATTTACGTAATTGAGTTGTGCTTTTGTTGTCTAGGCAGGTATAGGACTTCACAAATATCTAGATATCTAAGGATTTAGGAGCCTAGACATTTGTTTAGGTATGTAAAATATCTAGAGAGACGAATGTTTTGGAATACCGGTAGGTAATATAATGTTACTTCGGTATATCGCTTCTACTCACAATCCCTTCAATAGCTCACGTAGGACAACTATTCAGTACAAATAATTCGATTTTGGCATTTGCTGGTTAATAACGAAATAATTAATTAATACCTTTATGAGTTATAACTACTAAATCTTACCAACTGAATAATGAATTAGTGGATTGTAACAAAATTTAAATATTTCTACTTAATTAGTTTTTAGTTGAATTTTAATCGGACATTTATTATTTCTAAAGAATCAACATCATGTTTAGCCAAAATAAGAAAAAAACTGGCTAAGAGCATGTCTGACTATGTTTATTAAAAGGTTCCGAAGCCATTATTAACAAGAAATGCACTACAAATAAAAAAAAATAAGTTCTTACACTTTTTCCATGTTTTCCGCACAGAATAGTTGTAAGCATTTTAGTCACCTGTAACTAGAAAAAAAGTAGATATATATATATATGTAAACTAAAGTGCATCAGCAAAAGAACGTATCTTCATGGCACTTACGTTTTTTTGTTGAGAAGCGCAGTTTTTCGCCACTAACTCAAAAAAAGGTAAATCCGATCATATTTAAAATACTTTTCGTTGAAATTATTTATTAAGCATTAACTTCAATATTTTTTTCATAAATTTTGGATATACTATTTACTAAATAGTAGTACTATTCAATAAATAGATTATCCAAAAGGGAGGGGGGCATAATTTCTGCAGTTTTCGAGTGCTTATTTCCGAAATTATTAATGTAATCAAAAATTTTTCTTTAAAACCTTAAAATGCTTAAAAGAACTGTCGAAATGTATGCCACACGTGATGTTTGCTGAAAAAAATTTTTTTTAACTTCTGTTACATGTATGGAGTGCCCTCCTAGAAATATTTATTTTTGTTATTTAACTACTAAACTAAGTAGCGGCTTATACAAGACACTTACACTATAAATTTTATCAATATATGTCTTGTAGTTTTTGAATAAAATGCCTGTGATATACGGACGGACGAACGGATAGACATGACGAAACTATAAGGGTTCTGCTTTTGCCATTTTGGCTCCGAACTCTAAAAGTGAGATTTATTGTTTTAGGTAAAGGGTCGTACATTTCTATAGAATGTTATTATAATTTACCATTGGATCTGAAAAAGAATAAATATAACTTAAAAAAAAAACTAAAAAATACGCTATATAAACACATCAAACTAAAAAGTGAAAAATAATTCTTAATATGAGCTTAAAAAAATAATGAACAATGACGAAAAATACTAGTATTATTGTGGAAAAAGCTTGGGTTGCTCTACACACGAAAAATGTGGCACAAAGCGCCCCACACTAACTTAAATTATCTTTTAATAATTAACTATTCTTAAACCAGTAGTCCATGGAAAATATAATGGTTTTTTTAACTTAAACACAAATGGCATTTTTTTTAGTTTCCGCACCATAATAATAGATTCATATTCCTCTAAAAATGTCAATTAACACAGATGTTTCGTTTACCCTGTGTATGAAATTTTAAGTAACTTATCAAAAATCGACGTCATAGATAGAGATAAAAACATACAGAGCTTATAGGTCATGCCAAATCTAGTTCTAGCTAGAAGGTCGAGAGATAGTTTACGATTTTAAACAAAATTTAACGATTTAAAATAAAAATATTTGTGATTTCCTTTATAGACTTACATACGTGTGTGTTTCAAAATTAATTTAATTGAGATCTTCATCTCACAGATTAGGTAATTATATCCCTATAAGCGCTGCGATAATATTAAATTAATTATTAATATATATATGTAATATAATTCCTCCGCAAAACCAATTAAGTATCTAGTTCAATACAATTACATTATTATTTAACACTAAATTTAATGTCGGTTTACTGGTTCAAATTATTACGTAAACTTTGCTTAAGAGCACATATTCACGAACGGCCCAGTAGAGTGTACCACAAGGCCGACTTGATCTTGTTCGTTAAATTTATTCTAGAATAATAGCGGCCTAATTATATTAACTACGAATAGCAATCACAAGATGACATTTGTGACTGGTTTACGTCGCTATAGTTGTATGTAACTATGATAAATTACAGTGCTTGTTATTCTCAATATTAAAGAAAATCACTTATTTTTTCATTACAGGCGATTACATAAATCTTATTACTTCAAATGAACAGGCCTTGTATGTATATACAAAATTTGCATTTGTATGTTGGAATTTCAATGTAAATTCGTTCTTTGTTAAGGTTTTGCTTTTCAAGTTTATTTAAATAGGTGTCTTTCCTGTAAAAATGTGTTATTTTCTCTATACTTAAGAGCACCATCTTGTAACACTTTGACTACGCTATCGCAGAGGTACCAGTAAGCTTAAACTTAACGTAATATTTTCAATAACAGATTGCATTAAGTGACATAGATTAGACAGGTGGCATTACGTGTCATTATTGCCTTTAGGGCAGGTAGCATGTAAATTTTGCCTGGCATGTAGTGAATGTATATGGTATATTCGAATATTTGTTGATGGAAATTTAGGGAGAAGCTATCATATTCTCCCAGAAAACTAGGGAAGACGCCTAACGAAGCTTGGTTGTCCAAGTACTTAAAATTAGAACGGGCTATTAAAACGAAATTATTTAAAAGGACTATTGGTTAAAATTTGCAATGGGTTAAAAAGTATTAACTCTATACAATAATAACATATTTTATACACAATGCTAGTTGCAGTACCCTTTCATGTTATGTAAGATATTGACTAAAAATATAATTATATGAATAATATATGACTTTCGCTTGTTCATTTCTATATATACTTAATATTGAGCAAGCCGAAGGAATTATATTTCAATAAAGGATTTTGTACAATTATTAAAAAGAACAGTACGTACACATAACTCACATAATTATTATTGCGTATTAACATATCATAAGCATCAAATTTTTATGTATTAAACTATAACTTATAATATAAAAAAATAAATAAATAATAATAATTAGAACTCTAGAAACGAACAAAAGTGAGCATTATTATCGAAAGATATAAACAAACGCTTCCGGCGCGCCCGCGTACACAGAACGCCTTGTTATTTTTATGCAGCTCAAGAATAAATTCTTTGTTGTATTAATTTACGTGCACCACGGTTAAGTCAACATTGCAGTTAGACCTGCCCTTGTCGGGTTGTTTGTTTGTACATCTGAAAGCGTCCGGATTATTTCTGGAACGCCTCTGAAGTCGTCTGGGTAACGTCTTGCGCGTGTCAAACGATATATTTGGAATTCCAACGGGGAATAATATCTTATCGCGTGACGTTTAAATATTTGTATAAATGATATAAGTGAAAGACTGTAGTGCCTACCTGTTATTTGTACGACAGATAATATTCATTTCCGAGCTTGTTATTTGTTTGTTATCGCGTCGTGTATTTTCATTTTTCACGTGTTTCGGTTTAGTTTTGCAAAATTCACTTTGACGTCTGACAAGAACACCGATCTAAATTTTAAAGAAAATTGTTTATATCAAGCTATTTTCTGATCGTTTAATTATTTTTTTTTATTGAAACATTTTTGACATTATAGGAAACTTAAAAAACAAACGTTTTTTTGAGATGTAATAAATGTAGACCAAGAATGCGATAGACAGTTATAATTTATTCACAAAAGTAATAAAAATGAAAATTTATACGCGATACGTCATTAAAAAAGTTCGCAAGATAGCGTTGATTGTGACATAATTTTTTTATATAGTAGTTCTAAGATACACCCTTTTTCGTTTAAATGTAAAACACGATATAAATATTTAATTTTCATCCATATGATTGTTTTAAACAGTCCCTACTGCTAGGTAGAGTTGGTTCATTTCTTCATTATTTTATTTTCTATGTAGATAATTTTAAACATTTAAAATTACACTTCCAGCTTCTATATAAAATACCTCTCCTATGGTCAGGTCAACATAGTCACTTTAATATACTCATAGCTGTAAGCTTCGCTCAATGAAAGGCGATAATGTAAACATTTTGATGTAGAATTGTAAGTTTCCACTATTGCACGATAAACACGCTTTGTGCAGTTATTCAGTTTAATATCGTTTTAATGAAAATGAATCACTTAAATACAAATAACTGTTTTGTGCGATTTTTGAAGATCGAGTAAATTATTTTTTAAGCCTATCGGTGTCTCTCGTAAAAGAAGCAATCAAAGAACTTGTATTTGAAAAGAATCCTCTAAGCGTACAAAACGTTGACCCGTTTCCTCTCGATCCGCCGCTATCAAACCATGTGTAAAATTATAACTTTATATGTATATATAATAAAATAATGTCATAACTTTAACCTGTTGCCGATAACTATATGGCATAGCAAGGTAACCGCATGGGATGTTAACAATTTCTTATACATAAATGTTAAAGGTAGAAGGTTACGTACAAAGCGATTGTGCGCAAAAGTTCCGTTCGAACTAGAATATATAGATATCGGATCGCGATAACAGGATAGTGATCGATGAGTTTTTAACCTACCACGCTTTGTGTTATAGCTGAATACGTTGTCGTTAAACCTGGACGCTATCAACGCCTCGCTAGAGCGATTGTTAAAACAACCTCCAACTGCACCTGATCAATATGGAAAGCTTCAAGTCTTAGCTTTTCGGTATAAAATAAAAAGGTTGAAGGTTGCACTTAATAGTATTATGAAGTGAATGATGATAATAAGGGATTTAGCATACTTTTGCTCGGATGCTGCAACTAAAAATTTATAATTTTTAAGAGACATTGTTACACATAAATTGTATTTGAATTCAATATACTATCAGTATCACAATATTGTTTCTAGACTCATTCGCTCTGGTTGTCTAGTTGCGACAAAAAGCCAACCTTAATGTCACAACCTCAATCTAATGCCATAGTCAGATTTAACGCATAACTGTAGACACGTATTTTAAACTAATTTTGACAATGTCATATAGTGTGTAGTCTAAAATGTACTATTCATTCTTGAACGCCAAGTTTATCGTCGATATTCTTCGCTGAAGCAAATTCAAAATATAGCCTTAGTCGTAACGTTTCCGCTTTCAGAATAATCCTATGCATATGACGGGCTTTGAAGTGGACGCGCATACTCATAAATGCCTTTTAGAAATGTCTCGGTAAATGACAAATATAAATTTAAACCTGTGTTCATCATATTAACCGGTAACATTAATTTATTTTATTTTTTTAAACACTCGTTTATTTTTCAGAAGAGTAGGTAGAGACCTCAAATTTTTAGAGGGTACGCCTTTTCATATCTCTCTTGCTTCACTATCGATTGTGTCATGCAAGCTCGTCGATTTCGGGCGCCTAGAATTTAGTCCTCTTTTAATATACTACCTATTTGGCCTATGTAAATTTTCTAGAACGATCGATGCAGACCCTTTGATTGTGCACATTCGTCGTATAGACTTGTTATGTCAGTCTACGTACATTCATCCTTTCCAGATGGCCAAACCTCCGCAAAATACCTTTTTTGTACTTTAGGAAATACACGTTCTTTCAAACCATACCACTTTCTGGCTTCGATGGTCTTACATCAATCCTTTAAAGACACTCCACATATACTAGGCAGTTATCGCATCTACACTGTAGAGTATTATGTTGCTTTTTATCCGTATATTTATTAAAAAGCAATATATCTCATTCTGTCCAATGTTCTAAATATTATAGTATTTCAGAGTTGAAGGGTGCAAGTATGTAGTTCCTGTTTAGATCTGTATTCCCTTATAAAAAAATCGACATTTTTGGTAGCATTTCTAACCAGATGATCATTGTCAAAAATCTAGGAGCAAATGATTGGTTAAAATTTTTGTCTTTCGCGTTTTTAGAATGAGTTTCGTTTACAGTTAATAGAGGCCATTGGGAAGAGTATGTGTGTTTGTTTAAAAACATTGCTGTATATTATCTATTTGTGTCATTGGTGTTTTTTCAGTGAAGCAACTGTTTAGTGAAAGCGGTAGATTGGTATCATACTTTAAGTTAAATCGTTACCATGGAAACGTGCATAAGGCAAGCGTAGGACGTGTCTCGGTATCAATAGCTGTATTTGACAGAATACTTACTGTACACTAAACTCCAGTGTTTATATTGAACAATAAAGGTATAATGTCATCTCAACAAGATTCCACAGTTTAAACGCACTGTCCTTTCATGATACTGCATATTTTATGCACTCTTACAATACGTGATTTCATCAGCGTCTGGATATATTTTAGGTGTTTCAGGACTTTACTCCCACGCTTCTAGAAAGGTTTACTCTTTCACGTATATAAAATATGTAGGCAATAGTACGGAAGAATATGTAGCTGTTCCTTAAATGGTTCAAAAAATCGATTCTAAATAAATACTTGAAAAGTATGTGACATTTAAACATAAATTTCTTTTTCTTACATTAAATTATCCGAACATACACTTACAGAGCAAGAAGTGTAAGAAACGCAAAAATTAAAATTGTTTGATTGTCCATAAGGACCTGAAATCTTGGTACACGTTTCTTTTAAAATTTGGTAATTTGAAACAGCCATTGTAGTTGACAGATGACTTTCAGTAGAAAAGCTTTTAAAAGCTGTAACTACGACTCTAATAATATACATATACATATACGTTAAATATACATTGTATTCAAACTTACTGTTTATATAATTTTTGAAAAAGCTTCAAAAGCTTTACGGTTGACTTTTTTAGCGTTTTGTCCTTCCAAATTAAAACAAAAACGAAACCCTTATAGGATCACTTATCTGTCTGTCTATTTGTCCATCTGCCACAGTCAATTTGTTCTGACTCTACTGGACCAATTAAGTTAAAATTTGTTGATGAAGTCATTTTTGGGGGTGAATTAGAAAAATAAAAAAAAAAAGTTTTGCAAACTACACCATGTGACAAATTAAATGACAGCGCTTGTTATTAGGATCTGGCACACTTTTTTTTTATACTTTCAATGCCATTTAAGAAAATACATGAAGTTTTACCAACCAGCCCTTATCGCCAAAACTACTGAGCCCACAATTTTGAAAAAAATAATTGAAAATAGTTTCTTACTTATAGATTACTTAAAGGGAAATATAGAAGAAGTTTATAGTTTGTTTCGTGTTGTTTCCTTTTAAAGTCCAGTAAAAACTGTCATTAATTAAGTACGTGAGCGCGTACCTACTTAGTGCGTGACAGTTTGAAAATTGAAAATTTTTCATAAAATTGGAAAGTTACCGTTCTAACCCAAATTTTCGAAAATCGAGTTTTCACCAGATCTTGATATTTAAGGTCCTATTTCGATCATTATGTGTATGTGTGTCTCTCTCTCTTTTTCTTTCTCTCTCTCTCTCTATGTGTGTATAAATTCATAACTTTTGGACGGATTAACCAATCGAAATGCAGTTTGTAACATTCGAAAGGGGTTCACTCAACCTAGACTTTCTGAAACATTGAACTGATTTTGCCCGAAAGACTTTGCGGAATTTCTAAAATAAAGCTTCAGAAAAATGTTTTTTTGAAATAATTTTATACCAATTGATACGAAAATCTAGTAATTTCTTTTCACTTTGCTACTTTATTTTTGAACGTTCTGAGCTAAGCGGTAAGAAGTTTCAGGGATGGCTTGCAAGGTCAACCATTTTTCAAATTTTTGAATTCAAAAACTCATAGACAATATTAATAACTCAAGGAGCTCAAAGACACATCGCTAAATATCATAGCGGAAAGTTTTAGGGATGGCCTGCGGGTTCAACCCGTTTTTAAAAAAATTATCTTTGTTCTATCGTAAAAGCAGTAATAAATACAAGTGTCAAATTTGTTGTGATCATAGTGCAAACTCAAAGAAGACACTAAATAAAAATCGGTCAAGTGTGAGTGGGCTTCGAATTAACATTCCCTAAATGAATGAATTAATCTAATTTAAATTAAGTATTCAATATAAATATATTTTGTTGTAATACTAAATGTTCGGTGTTCAAGTTTAAATGACACCTGAGCGAATCTTGATAAACACATTTATATACATTAACAGCACTAGCTTTAAGATATTCGCGAATCTAAGATACGACCTGGACATTCAAAATAGACTAAAGGTATGAAGTTGGTTCAGAATTATCAAATGATCCAGCTTCCTGAAACAGACATATAGTAATTGCCAACTGATATGCATTTAGTTAGACATAAGTTACTATTTCAAGTTGTTTTCGTAGTTTCTATTTGGTTTTACATACGCTCAAATATTGAATGGTTACATCTTGGAATGCTCATCCTCAATGAGTGATCCCATAATGCTGAAACAAATATTGCGATGCACGGTCGGAAAATACTCAGTTTCATAGCCGGGTAAACATGGAACTGGGTTGACATCCCGTCGAGATATCTAAGAAATGTTTATACATCACCAAAAAGTTGGAACGAGTTTTGTGAAAGGTATGTTTCATTGTATGGTCTTATCCCAATAAGTTTCTTTTGATTGCGAAAATAATTCAATAACAACAGATATTTATAATTGTAATTTTAAAACAGTCTGTTGTGTTTCATGAGTTTGCTACGAAGGAGTTAATGCACATACAATTCACTTTTGTGTCTGGTGTTGACGTCTTTTCAAACCCTCCTTAAAAACTTCATTTTTAACATATCTTATTATTGAATTGTCTTTGTGTCCATTTTATTTTTGGCTTAAGATATTATTATTATTCGTACAATGATGATTTTCTTATAAAGTTTAGAGTGTATAAATTTGTTATTTTTAACAGTTTATGCGTGTGATATCGAAATATATTTTAATTTGTTTCAAAGAAAATTATGAATTTTATAATAGAAATGTGATATGAATGTATGACCCTTATATCATTTTAGTAAATATATTTAACTATGATAGATAGTCCATAACTTGTCACTATATAGGTAGTAATAACTAAATAAAGAAAATAATCACATTTCATTTCATTTCATTCAATAGTGAGCAGGATTTTACACGTAAAAGAGGACATTTATCTTCCTTTTTGCTTTAATTAATTTTCCTTCAAAGAACAACGTCTCTCTACGAAAAGTTACAAAATTCACAATAAAAGTCTGAGCAGAAAATTTCATAGCAGGTCAGCATTTACCACTTTTGCAATTATAGTAAGCAATATTACTTAATTTATTATAAATTTTATTTTATTACACAAAGTTTCCATTCAATTCAATTGAACTATAGGCACGTATTGTTACGTAATAAATAAACAAAATAATGATAATGTTACAAAACTATCTTTCTTTTACTGACTAGAATATTTGAATCATTATTTATAAGACGCATTTATATCTAAATCTGTAAATAGATTTTATACTGTTCAGCATTAAAAAACATATTATTCATAATTTCAATGTTGTCTTGGTATAATACACAATGACACTTGGTAAGATAAACAAATTCTTTGTAAAATAAATAGCAAATCATAGTAAATAGAAATCTGCGACACGTTATTATCAAAGGTTCTAAATTCTAAGCGAAATTTTTGATTGTATGTTTTTAATGAATAAACTTTAAATAAAACAAGGCATCTCGAACATATTGTTACGACAACAAGCGAGATAAGGTGATAATGCGACGCGGGCTTGCGCGCCGTAGACAGTTTCAGCCCGGCCATGGACAACTTCGGTTATCGCGAAATGGGGTGGCCTTCACCTCTGCAAACGCCCACGCAGACTCCGACTAGGTCGCGTTTGATTAGCAGTTTTAGTTCTAGAACTAGAGAACCGGAAGAATTCCCGCTGAATCCACCTCCATACAAACATGTTGGAAATATTGATTTGCTCGAACGAGCCCACGATAAAGGTACTAAGGAGTATCTATTCGTGGGGCCTTCGCCGCCGGCTGAAGATTCCCCGAACATGTATCAGAGTTTCGACTTTTTGGCACCAGATCCTGAAGCTAAGATAACCGAAGATATGGTACGCAGAAGCCTCTGCGAACGCGCTTTAACTCTCGGCGCGACAAGATTCTTCGACGACGTGGAGTGTGGTTTAATTACAGGGGATAATATTGAAGAGCACATTTGTTCCGCACCCGAAGCAGTAGTTAATTTGACCTTTTTGTGGAGTGCCTTTCTAGCTAGAGATGAATTACTTCCTGCAATATTAGAAGCTGGAGCTGACATACATTACGTGGAAGCTAGTGGCCTCACTGCGCTACATTTGTCTTCGTTTAGTGGAGCCAGCAGGTCAGTTGTGTTCCTATTATCTCGTGGTGCGGATATTGATTTTGCGCCAAAATATTTTGCACCTTTACACTGTGCGGCGTTTGGAAACGCTCTGGAAGTTGCTGAGATATTAATATCTAACGGAGCGTCACTACATGCCGTGGTTCAGAGAGCAGGATGCGAGGATAATCTGGTTCATTGTGCCGTGAGAACAGATGCAGTGGAATGCATGGAATTATTCATAGAAAGAGGAGTAGACCCAGCTTATACGACTTCAGGTGGTTTAAATTCATTGCATCTGGCGGCAGAACTAGGCTCAATACGCTGTTTGTCATATTTGTTAAAAGAGACGAAAATCAGTATTAATGGACTGACGAAACAAAGAGATAAAGAATGCACAGCTCTTCATTTGGCAGCTGCCAGAGGTTACACAGAATGCATCGAATTATTATTGTCGGAAGGCGCCAAGGCAAACACAGTAAATTATAAAGGTTTTACAGCACTGCACTTAGCCGCTCGATGTTCCAGCACCGAATGCGTGGAAGCATTACTCAGAGACGGGAATGCAAATCCGAACGCAGAAGACTTCGACAAACGTACTCCGTTACACGCAGCCATTTGCAATTCAGAACGAGCCTGCGATATAATAGACTTACTTGTTACGTGGGGTGCTCAAGTGAACAAAAAGGACGAATATGGATATTCACCTTTACATATTGCTGCATTAGATGGTTTATCAAATTGTGTTGAAACACTTATTTTTCTAGGAGCTGATGTTACTTCTAAGTCAAAAAGAGGACACACTGCTCTTAGCGTTATTGCCCGCAAAACTCCTAAATCATTAGCAATTTTACGACATAATCTGGATAGTGGTATATCGCTAACTCGATCATTCGAAGGTAATGAGGAAATTCAAATAGAGTTTGACTTTGGTAAGCTGTTGAAATTTTCATATCCCAGAGAGATCACTTACTTGAATATATTAATAGACGAAGGTCAGAAAGATATTTTGCTACATCCATTATGTTCCGCTTTTCTTTACATGAAATGGAGAAAAATTAGGAAATTCTATTTAGCCCGATTAATATTTTGTTTTTTATTTGTATCTTTTCTCTCGATTTACGTCTTGACTACCGTGGTTAAGACATGCAAAGGAAATTATTCTAAGAAGTACGGTATACCTAACGAGCTTTGTCAAAAGCAATCGATTTTAGGTGATATATTGAAAGCCAATCCTATAGAATTAGAAAGATGGGTGCTCATTGCCATAACAGTTTTTGAAATTGTTAGAAAGTTAACAGGAATAACCGGTTATTCTAGTTTTAAACAGTATTTTACTACATTCGAAAATTTGATGGAATGGTTCGTTTTGCTATCTGTGTTTTCTTTGTATAATATACAAAAAGACTACGGTTGGCAAAATCATGTCGGAGGCTATGCTGTTCTTGGAGCTTGGACTAATCTAATGTTGATGATGGGTCAGTTACCAATGTTTGGGGATTACGTAGCTATGTATCAAAAAGTTTTAACAGAATTTTTAAAATTACTTTTAGCGTATATTTGTTTGTTACTCGGTTTCACTATATGTTTCTGTGTCGTGTTTCCCAACGAGGAAATGTTTTCTAACCCATTAATGGGGTTTATCAGTACCCTATCTATGATGGTAGGTGAACTGAATTTGAGTATTTTAATCAATGATCCAGTACTAGAAGATCCTCCATTGATTTTCGAATTATCTTCCCAGGCAATATTTATTCTATTTCTTATGTTCGTTACCATTATATTGATGAACCTACTCGTCGGTATAGCTGTTCACGACATTCAAGGCTTACGTAAAACTGCAGGTCTTTCAAAGCTTGTAAGACAGACTAAGCTTATATTATTCGTCGAGATGGGCTTATTCAGCGCATTGTTGCCAAGATGTCTTCGTAAATACGTCTATAGAACTGCCTTGGTCTCGCCGGAAGCCGGAAAGGTCATTCTCAGCGTAAAACCTCTAAACCCCCGGGAGAACCGTCTCCCGACAGATATAATGATGGCGGCTTACGAACTCGCTCAATTAAATAAGATGAAGTCGGCGAGATCCGCCAAGGAGGTGCTGCAAAAGACTAGGTTCTCTAAAAGGTACGAAAACGACCGTCAGAACGACCACAATTTCAACATAGAAATACGCAGCATGCAAGAAAAAATAGATCAGACCACGTTCAATCTGAAGAAGATAGATCAAGAAATGAGGCATCTGAATATTCTACTGCTCGAGCAGCAGACTTTACTACAGAGACTGGTGAAAAATTCGGATAGATCTCACGCTTATGGACAGTATTATCCCGATTCTCCTGTATTTTTTAGCAACAGCGACATAGTAAAGTAAACACATCACACGGGACGAAAAACGAAGAAGTTTTCCAAGAATTGTGCGCTAATGCCCCGACTTTCGCAGTGTTATCATTCAAATAATTTAATCAAGACTGTGTATATTTACTTGGCGAGGAATCAGTTGGCGGCGGAGGTGGCTTTTAAGATTGCTCTTTATTTATCTTGAGTTTAAAGAAGTAATTTACGCGTCTTATGACGTCAATTTGATTCGAAAAAAACACGAACCAAACGTTTGATTTAAATAAATATTATTTTGTTAATTTGATACACTTTTTTTTATTTTAGTTTAGTGTTAGGTTCGCTATGTTTTTTTCCTTTTATAATCATAATGAACTTTCCATAGTTAGTCTTGAATGTTTATTTTCGCTTATTTTAATGAGATGAAAAAAATAAATTGTTTTATCAAATTGACAGTAAATATATTTCGTTATTCCATTAATTAGTTTGACCATAACCAGTACTTACACTAATTAGTTTTGATAAACCAAACGTCATTTAGCAAAATCATTCTGATAAATGGAATTTGAAATACAATAATATTTTTATTATTTGATATTATAATTATTTCTATTTTTATTAAACACGTTCGTAGTTTGATATTTACATTAGACAGAACGTCTGTTTCCAAATTTATACATTGACTCTTTATATACACTGCTCCACAGAAAGATTTCATTTTTAATCGATACTTCTTAACGGTCACGCTACTTACTAACGATCTTTTTTTCTCAAATTATAAATTCTTCCCGGTAATGACATTAGATAATTTTTGCGCGTTTCCGCTAATAATTATCTTATCTCGGTGAGCGTCATCGCGACGAACAAACTTTACCCAGTTGTCTATCAGTGTTTATTATAAATATAAAAATAAAGTATAATGTAAGCTGTAACATTTCGCTGATATTTGCCTCTTTAATTATTGCATTACAATGCACATTTTTTTCTAAATAGCGCTAAACTTAAGTAATTTATTGAAACAGTTCAGTTATTCGAAAATGCCAAAAACAAGACAAACATGTAGTCGTTTTTATCCCTGTGATGTCAAAAAAAAAGGTTTTAAGAGTGTAATATGATAGTATAAATTAAAATTGAGCAGTGTTCAGAATTTTGGCCTATCCCTTAACTGCAAAGGAACTGTATGTACATAATATGGAAATTAATTGAAGTTTTATTAAATCAATATAAGTAATGTGTCGAAACGTGTCCAAGCTAAGATGGGTACAACACAACAAAATAGATTAATACTTATATGTCGTCTTTTATTTCATCTAATTAACGATAATAAGCCCTTCATGTATGCACTCAAAGGAGGAATGCAGACGCAGATAGCCAGTGCGGGAAGTTTACTTCTTTAGATGAAAGACCCAGAAGTATATATGGCACAAATGTATATATATATACAACTCTCTCAAAAAATAGACCTAAAAATCTCAATTATGATTATATTTATGATAAGATTGTTTATTGTAATTTCAATTATAAAAAGAACAAATACAAAGCTCTTTACAAAAATATCAATTTTGCGTTTAATTGACAATGAATATTAAATTTTGTCGAGGCTAGAACACATCTATATCGTAAAAATATATTTTATAGATCATTTTCTTTTGCATTATTTTATAGGACATTAGAAGGACAAACGAGCAGGTGAGCCATCAGAAAGTGGACGTTCACAGCCGCCCATAGGCACTCGTAATTCCAGAGAAGTAACCGATGCATTGTCGGGCCCTCGGGTATCAGAATAGAATATCTGATGGAAGGGACATTGATGAGATTGTGGTGACGGAGGGTAATTCTCCATCGAAACTCTCACTCACTGGACGAAACGACACAGCGGACGCTGGTGCTTCATATCCATATTCTGTGAGAGTGTGGTATTTAATAGATTAAGCCGGCCCATTCTTGTTCAATTAGCTGGCCACGGCATGGCTCTACTATAAAGCATTACTGATGAATGCGTGTTTTTTATTTCTAACCTGTAGTTTATTTTTTTAGTCTTAAAATAACTTTAATATACTGCAGATGTCGATTAATACATAGGTAGATTTACTTTTTTTTTTAGCAAAAAACAATCATTTTAACATTTATTCGATTCTGTTTCATAACAGCATTGGACTTGTCAAAGTAAACGAAATGAGCTCAAACTGGAGGGGCTTATCAGTAGTTACTGAGGAGTTCATCTGTTCACTTTCGACTTCACCATCAAACGTCGTGTCCTCAAGCGTGGTACAATGGAAACATGAATATAATTCAAATCAGCCTAAAGTCCAGGAGTTTACAAGTAGTCAATAAAGCGTTCCTTTTTCTATCCCCGCACTGCATGAAAACATTAGTTTGATGGTATAAAGTATTACAATCCGAGTTATATATGTATTTGTAAAGTTTCAAATTAAACAAAAATTTAACAATTCTTATGGAATTCTTATTCCAATAATTCGATGAAAAAAAAATCTGAAAAACGGTTGACCTTTCAGGCCACCCCCAAGACTTCCCGCTATGATATTTATCTATGTGTTTTTGAATTCCTTTATTTCAAAAATATCGTTGTCTATAACTTTTGAGCGTTTGGAGCGTACAAGTTCGGAAGACGGTTGACCCGAAATTTCTTGCTACTTCTCTAAGTGAACTTTGAAGTCTTTCAACGCATTCAAAAATAAAAATAGCAGTAACTTTATAAATAACAAAATAAAAACAGCTATGGGTTTTTAGTTCTCTGGGCTCAAAATATATGTATATTTAGAGCTTTTTGAGATCAAAAACCAAAATTAAAACAAGAAAAAGCTATTTCTAAATTTCAACTACGATATTTTTCGTTCGATTTCGATTCACTTTACGGCAATGGACAAAATTTTTTAAGCAGAAAAAGATAACTGAGGACCAAATATCATTCTATCCAGAATTTTGCAGTTATTTAGATAAGTCTTTTTTTGCAATTTTCCATTCGTACGAACAAACCAACGGATTTTGATGCAGTGTGCAACGATTGACGTTCTTTTATATGAGACAATATCTAGCAATATTTTGGAATTAATGCGTTTAAAAAATATTGTAAATAACTTTCTTTAAAAATTTTTTCTCCAATAATATTTCCCAAGTAAATCAACCCTCAAATTCTTGTCATCTTATCTCCGAAACTGTTAATTCAAAAACGTTGGAAAAAAATACAGAAAATAGATATTTACTTATAGATTACAGAAAAACTTACAAGAAGTTTTGTAAGGTCTTAAAGTAACAAGGTAAATCTCTCAATAATGTACCTACAAACTTATATTTGTCCTCTTTTTTATGGTCAGATATTGTTTCTTTAAAAAAAAGTGTCAATCCTGAGCTTGATGACATTTTGTGTTCATTCACTGACCAAATTAATTCTATTTATTATTTTGATCAAGACTTTTACAAATATATAAATGTTAAAAATTACAACCTTTCATTTTCATGTAATAGACGCATATAGTTTTGGATAGGAATCGAATTATTATGAAAATATTTACCTCTATTATAATTCTTAGAAACGAATGTTAGCTTACACCTCTCTGTTGAACATTTATTTTAACTGATTCGTCTTGTAACCACTAGATGTCGCTATTCATCAGTCCAATATTTTTTTATTGCAATGCTAAATATTGTGATATTTACCACAAAAGTATTTAGTTTTAGGGTTGTTTCTTTTAAATTTTTAAGTAGTATATACATCTGAATTTACAATTTTAAGGAGAGCATGAAAGCTGAGCATTGACTAATTGTTTTAAAATATTAGTGCGAACAGAATTGATAAATAAGGTGTTGACGTATCTACTATTATGCAATTTTATTATGCACAAAATATGCAATAAAACCTAACCGCAACAAAGACAAAGCGTATAGCCTAGCGCAAATTTAACAATTTTATCCATTTATGTAGTAACATATGGGTAAAATTGAAGATTTCCCGATAGTCCTTAATAAGACTATGTTTATGATACATTTATTGTTTTTCGAAGTGTATATCGTCTATTTTTGCACACTTTTGCATTCTTTGGAACCATTGTAACAAGCAGTTGGGTCAGTCTTCCGTAGGGATGTCTTGTATTGCCTCTTAGAATTATGCGTTGTCCGTAAAGTGCAAAGCTTCCAAACCTTCAGATGTACATGCAAAATCTATTGCACTTGGCTTATACCAATACCTTATACGCGACGAATTTGTTCATAAGTAATTTTAAGGTTCCGTATCTTCAACAACAGAATCCTTATAGGATCACTCGGGTGTCTGTTCGTCCTTCTAACAGAGCCAATTTGCTCTGAATATACTGAACCCATAAATATATGGTGTCTGTGACCCAAAAATGTAAGCCAAACATGGACGTGTAACGTAAATAAATGAATTTTACATACGAAAATTGCTTTTGGAGGGTAAATTAGAAAATAAAAAGAAGTTTTTCAACATTCCTGTAACATGTGACATATGAAATTAAAGGACTTGTCGGGCGGGTGTCGAAAATGTAGTCTTTATAACTTTCAAATTAATTGTTTTAATTTTAGTTAAGAAAATATATCATTTCCTCTTGTCTTCGAAACTACTGAGCCAAAAATGTTGAAAATTGGAAAAACGGTTGACTATGGGCCATCCCTAAAATTTCCTAAAATCATATATATTTATTGATGTGTCCTTGAGCTCCTTGAATTATAAATATTGTCACCAACATACAGACACACATGCAAGCATGCACAGACGCATGTAAACACGCACACATGTGGAAAATGGTCGAAATAGATTACTTAGACCCTAAAAATTAAGATCGGATGAAAACTTATTTTCGAAACTCGGGTTGAAAATAGCAGTCTCAATTTTGAAAATTTTGCAAATTTCTTAGTGAATTAAAAATAAAAATAATGGTTCTTTACTTATAGACGACAGGAAAACTTAGAAGCCTAGAAAAATGGTTCGATACAATATAAACTGACACTCACTAAGGGATCGTCCATTAAAGGTAAAAGAAAACCCGCCGATTTTATACAAATTCGTCGTCCATTTTACTTCTATAACATAAATAAATCCACAAGTAATAATTTAAAAAATGTGAATTTCATTATATGATTTCTGAGAAATAAGATCACTTAGTGATTTTATTATTTAATTTTAAAATCCATGAAAAATCGGCAGTATTAACGTCCGCGTGAGTGCACACAAAAATGAATATATTGCGTTTATAAACACACATACAACTAGATATTATAATTTATTTGCCAAAATTGAAAGCTGTAGCATCAACATAGAATACATATTTCTTCGACATATTTACAAACAAAGAGTGTAAGAAATTACTGATGTGACAGCGTGATTTATAGAGGTGTGAAACAGATGTCCGAAATTACAAGAGCTTCCGCCTTATGTGACCTAACGTTGCCGATTTGGGTTTTGCCGAGCGTACAAGCTTGACAAAGACGGCGCGTATCGTGTGAACTATATGAACCTATGAACAAAACGGCAACGTAGGCAGAAAAACAGTTTATGATATCAAATCTGTCCACCGATTTTTCACGTCCCCATGTTTTTCGTTTCACAGCAAAAATAATAAAATACGTAGGGATCCATTCAATGTGTGGATATTGAATGGATCCCTACATTTTTTATATCAACAGACGATGATGCATCCATTATGATACCTATCCCAGCCCTTATTTTTGTTTTCAACTTGATCTAGATTCCAATTGCAGTTCCATTCTTCCGAAATCAATCCTTTATTCAATTGCAATAAAATTATCCAATTTTTAAGTTTTCCTATATTTTCACTTACTTAAATTTAATTGTTAACATAGTTTATATAAAAATTCACGAAAATATTCTTCGGTGTTTGATGATTGAAGAATCGTCAAACAATATTTTTTTGTACATATTTGATCATATTGATAGATAAATATAAAATTGTTGGGCAGTTGGTTATGCAGTAATCTCGTGAATTATTTTTTCCGACGAATTTGTGGTAACCTAAAAGGATGTTGCCTGTTCTGAAGACACTCCTTTTTAAAAATTCCGGCAATTGTAGTAATCGCGTATATGTGTGTATTTGCGTTTAAAAGCACAAAACTAAAAGGGCTAAAACGAAAATTAAATGATGCCGTATTATTCTAATTTTACCTTAAATAATAACAACTTTCCGTGAAATTGGGTTTGCTTTACAGTAAATTAGTATTTGGGACAAAATTAAATATTTTTCTGTAATACAACTCAACAGCGTCATCTCTTGACACGTTAGCTTTTTGTAATCGTTTCAAATTACCTTAATTACGTGAGACTCAAATCACGAAAAATCAAGGCGGTATTGTAGTGAGATATAACATGTATTTATTTTATCGTTGACAGGCAACCGTTAGCAGACAACGATTATATATAGATAATACTTCGAAAATTTTAAACATATTTAAAATTTACCAAAACTTACCAAAAATACACGTTATTCTGGGTGGGGGAGGTTAATCACCACGTACGATTGGGAGGAAAAAGTTGCAAAAAATCATGTGATTAATGGACGACCCTTAAGAACTTGAGTAGAATGTAATAGTTTATTATTTTTTTTCTATGATAAAAGCAGTAATATATACAGGTGTACAGACTTGGCGTGATGATAGTAGATAGTGAGGCTCCTGCTAAAAATATCCAATGAATAAATGAAAAAATATATATTTTAAATATATAATACAAATATGTTGTTTTATGGTACGGAACGCTCGGTGCGCTAGTGGGACCCGTACTTTACCGTTTTCTTTTTCATCAATTTCAATTAGTTGTCGCGCGGCATCAATATTAGTTTACGTAACTGCAGTCACCGGTGGACCTTCATGTAAATTGTCAAATCGATGTTCACGTCCATGTCTGAATTTACTGAACCTGAAAAACATAGAGCTACATGATGGAGCTTCATCATCAAATGCTAATCGAAATCTCTGACCACTTTTTTGTTGAGTTAAGCCACATCAAAAATCGTAAAAATCGTGCACAAATACGCTCTCGACTTAAATTCATCGAAATGCCGACATGCAATTTTCAAGACGTTGTCGCAATGAAAAAGCAACGGACAATCCACTCAAACTTACTTAAGTACTTGTAAAGAGTTGCATTTCCAAAAATTGTGTTTCTTAAATATTCTTCTTACAAAATGTTAGCCATTTTAGAATACATATCAAGAATAATAATAAATTTATATGCCTTAAATATTATAATATATCCTTTAGTACGTACAAAAGGACATTCCGTTTAAAACATACATATCCTAAAACACTCAACAAATCAAGTACAGGAAGATAACTTGAAGTAGCTAACCTTCTCTCGTGGCGTACATACGTAAGGCCTTCATTAAAACTTTGCCGTGACTTGTATGAAATATAGCCGAATTTTGAGGAGGTAAAAGTAGCGGATACAATTATGTCGCGAACTGCGCTAACGAGCTAAATAATTAAAGAGTGCAATAAATCTTGTTCGTGTATGTCGGATGTGACATGTTAACATCTTGTTTTTTTTTTGTTTATAATTTATGACTTTTTTTTACCTTCGGAGAAGGTGCGAGGATCATTAAAGGCTATTTTCACGTTGACCTGCTCTTATGTATCCGTTGAAGGCGCGAAGCGTAAATCTAGATTAGTATTTTAGACTAGCACAGTATATAACTAGACATATATTAATGTAATATGGACTGGTAAATGGCATATTTGATGGCACATAAGTGAGGATATTTACCTTGACCGATTAATATTTCTAAATTTTTTTCTAAAATTATTAATTGTATTTATTAATTAGTATTAATTTAAATATAAACATAATACAAGTACACGTATTTTAAGGTTCAGAGCCGGTAAAGGAAAAGGAAGCGTCATAGGATTATTTCGTTATCCACCTGCCTGTGTGTTAGTCTATTTGTCTGCCAAGACTTGTTTTTTCAGGAAAGCATGGAGCTTATCAAATTGAAATTAATATTACATACTTATATGTCTGAGATCCTTTAAAGCTGGAAAACAATCAAACTTCTAAGTGAACGTAATAAAAAATACGGTCGTGTATTCTTTATATTTTGCAACTCGCAAGTAAATCAAAATTTATAGGGTTTTTTTTTCTATTAAACTAGAATCATGAAATTTGGCAAGAAGAGTGGTCTCACAGCATAAGTAATACTATAGATAAATAATATATAATAGTTAATAATATATAATAATAATAGATAATAGTTCAATATACTCCATTCACAGTATGGACCGTAATGTAGACTAATATATAGGAGAACGTTTTACTAATTTCGCGCTTTGAAAACTTAATATTTGAAATATTTTTTAGAATAACCGAAAAAAAAATTTTAGAAAAAATGTAGAAGTTAAGAAATTCCCGGAATCAATATTTCGCTAGTATTGGTATGGAAAAACAAACAAAAATATTTACACTTTTGATGAACGAAATATCTCTAGATAAATAATTACTTTTGTACCGAACCCATGTGATTTAACAGTATAAGTAAACACTGTGATGTACAAGTATAAATTATGTTTTAAATTTATTTCAATTGCAAAATTATTGTTGTTTTGTTTAAATTAAAAGCATTAAATTAGCAATTCAAACCTTAATATGTACTTTTATTTCAAATTTACTGGGCCTGGGCAGCCCATCAAGTATTTTAATTAATCGATAAACCGTGTAAAAAATGTTTATAATTGATGCTCGGAATGCTTATATTTGTGAAAACTAGACTAATATTAGTGATTTTAATTTAGCAATGAAGGTATTTAAGTTTTAATATTACAATTAATTTAAAAATTCCAAATGAATCACTGTTTTTCTGCCTGTAGTGTCGGCATAAAATATTTCTTGTTAAGTAGGAAATGAACTATTAAATATAACAAAATATTTGTACTCTTGTTAGCGCAAATTTCAATGTGGATAATCTCATGGCACTTTGATATGACTACATAATTTACAGTTTAGGTTTTCGATATTCAGAAACTCATGATACGAGTAAAACATAAAACATGGTACAAATTTTCATATGACGTATTTTACACAAAAGCTTTCACAGCCGTATTTATGTATCTATAGTAATATATATATATAGCTGAAGAGTTTGTATATTCGAAGGTATCAATCGATCAATCGAATTGAAAAACTATCAGTTCGATTCGGTAAAAAGTTTAAAGACCAAATCGTTTCTTATTTCTTTTTTATCTATTTTATATTACATGTACATTAATCGAACGACGCTTTCTATTGAGTCAGTTTATTAAAGTTGTATTTCTTTGGCAGTTTAGGAAAAATTGAATCAAAGTGTATTTTCAATATTGTGATGCGTCCAATTAGTTTGTGCGTTATTAAATTATTCCCAGTGGTGCGCAAATTACATATAGTGGTGCCTGTTCTATTACATAAATTGACAGTTCAATGCACAGTTGTGTAATAATTCAATTAGCCGTTCAAAGCGAGTGTAATACACGTAACGAATATTGAGTTGTAATAAATACGAATATACATATGCACACGAATTTCTGAACATTACATTATTTTACACCGTGATATATTACACTGTCTGTAGAAATAAATATATTTTTGAAGGTTATGCATACGCTTTGTTTTTAGGTAATCATTCCTTTTGTTTTTCTACATATAGCTCCTGTTTGATTTTTACTTAATAAGATGTACCTACTGGATTGGTAAAGTACTTATAATGTGTTGTACCAAATTTAAAACATAAGAAATGGTAAAAAAATTGCGGTTCGTTGAACTTGGTTCTTTAGTTTTTTTTCACTTTCAAACTTTGTACATCGTATACATATAATCGGAACACATATAGCCTTCAGACGACGATAATGAAGCAGGTCTGCGTAAAAATATTTCTGCAGGCACAGAAAGTCTAATCAGGAACAAAATATAGAGTTAAATCTAAATTGGAACTAGTAAGCAGAACTGAGGTAGGATTCGACTGCAGGACCGAAATCGAATCTTAGAGTCAAGATGTAATGAAGATCCTCATTAAAGCAGAGTATTAATAGGGATATTCGTCTCATCTACGATTTAAATAGATTACAATTAAATAGAATCGGTTACAGAGCGATTAAAACGAGACCAAAAATAAACTATATCATACACTGATATAGTTTATTTTTGGTGTAACGTGAAATATGTGTAGGACAGTTAATTTCAATCTCTATATGAAAGGGTTGTTATGTTATTAAACATTATATAAGTAACAACAATTCACGTATTCGTCATAATTTGAAATAAATTTAAAGTGTCAAAATGATTAAATGTGATAACTTTAACACCCATTTATGGGCAGAACTTTTGCGGTAGTTCTATAATATTGCATGTAAAGTTAAAAAAGAATATCATTCAGGGATATGTAAAACTGTGTGAGTTTTCTCTCTTAGTTATGTCTCATCTACACTTTGAAGTCCAACATTAGCAAAAATAAGCGTAATCAACGTCACGCCACATCGTGCAGGGCCGTGGCGAGTAACTAAATAAGTAGAACTGAGACCTATCTCAGTCGGGGCCTAACCTGACTCCGGCACCGAGATGTTATCTTAGAGCAAACATGAGACGAAGACTCTTGTTAAAACAGAGTACTGATTCAAAATAGAAAGACGTTTTTCATATATTAACAATTTAAAAGCTCAATTCTTGTGCGCAAGATAGGAAAAGAGTCTGGATTGTATTAAATTATTACGGTTCTCACACATCGCGACTTCAGAATTGAGCACGAATGTAAAGTAAACGCTAAGAAAAACCGAATGTGCATATTATATTCCACTATATTGTGATTCAACAATTTACTACGAAACCACTGAAGACTTTTAACTGATCGCTATTAACTTGTTAACGCTTTGATCGTCAGAGTGACACGCTACATTCAAAACATTTATTTCATTATGTCTGCTAGGCAGAAGTCCTGAACAATTTCTAGATGGGAACAAAGTGATAGATATGTCATTCTTAATTAGAAGAAACGAGATTGAAAACACGTAGCGTTTGACGTAAACAAAGGACATTTAATATTTTTTGAAATGTCCCAATCGAAAAAAATTCAAAAGATGTAAAAAAACTTACGCTCACACCTTTCGAAATAAACAAGAATTGGGCTCTCTATTCTGTTACAAAATTAATAGAAGTTTATTCTGTAACTTTATTATTTTGTTCATAAGCGTAGATTGATAATATATATATAATTAAAAACAGTCTTTCATTTTCGTAATTATTCAAGTTCGTAATTTTTTTAATGTATAATAGACTAAGTAGGCAGCAATCCGTAGATTTTGTATATCTTTTATTGTATCCCTTGGTACGGAATGCCTTTCTGCATAAGCTTCCTCCAACTCTCTTCATGAATACCTATCCGTCACCACTCACCACCACCACCACAGAGATCTCAAGGTCATAGCCGAATCGTTTTCCCACTTCCTGGTTGGGCATCCGCTTATTCTGCATTCGTCTCGGGATATCAGTAAATCACTTATCTATACCATTTATCCATGTTGCACTGCAACATGTCTCCAGTCCACCTCCACTTCTAGCGGTCCATGCGCGCAAGAACATCGGTGAATATGGTTGACATCCCTGATCGCAGCACCTGGCATCTTATTTCGCAGCTTATATTCGATGCTTCTTTCCATTGCTCTTTGGAATTTTACTAGTTTTTGTCTCAGTTGTTTGTTTATAGACCAAATCTCACATCCATAAGTAATACTAAGCATGAACATGTCACCTCCTCCTGTTTTCCTTTGGATAGCCTGTGTGAAACTTGAGCGGCTTACTGCAATGAGTGTATACAGGCCCCCTCATTCTTCTTATGACTTGTTTGAATCTACTATTGATAGATCGCCTTGTGCAAGACAAGTGCCAAAACAAACACATTGTAATACGTGGAAAATTTAATGTAAACTTATTATATGTCTCCAATCACAGTGATTGGATTCTGGAATTATTTGGGTGTTCCGATTTGTCAAACCTCTTTTCGGAACCAAAAAGAATCACGTCTGTCTCTAAAACATGTCTTGATAACATTTATAGAATTTTCGTTCCATTTCAGAAATGTATTATTAATAATTTAAAATTAGATTACAGTGGTCAACTAGCGTCTTTTTTTAGTACCGGTTAGATTACAAATAAAAAAAAGCCATATAGTGCATTCCAGTGAATGAAAATATGCAAGGTAATTTGCATTACCTTGCATATCAACAAATGGGAAAAATGAATTTTTTGTATTTTTACCACAAAAACCAAAAAGAAAAATTTTTTTTCTTTTTCAGACTAATGTCTGCCGGACGTCTAATGTAGTGAAGTCTTCCTTTCCTTAGATTTTTTATTTTTAGTTAATCGATATTTGGGTGATTCCATTCTGTGATTTTTAATGTCCTGTATTGTTTGTTCTCACTGGGCATTAATTAATAATCTATTAATGAAATTTTTGTGTTAATTGGATAATTATAAACATATTTCAACATTACTTTTATATAATATAACTTGCCACTCAGAGAAAACTTTTATTATATCACTTAAATGTCGGTACAGCGTCATGTCATGACAAAAATTTCATTAATAGATTATTAATGAAATGAAAAAAATCATTTCAAAACTTTTCATCAAAATTTTCACTAATATAGTTCAATAATATATTGATATTTCGCAAAGCAATCATTAGTAGAGTATAATTTGAAAAAAAATCAATAGTCAGTAATTAACAATAACTAAATTCTTTTGAATGTCGTGATTCCAATTAAATTCAATCCATTAGCTTTTAACCATTAAATACCACATCGTTCTGTGTGATATGAATTTATGTGCAAGACGCATAATTTTAATCTCTGCATTAAAGGGTTGTACTGTTACATCACATAAGTAGCAACAATTTACGTGTTCGATACAATTCAAAATAAATTTATTATCGTGATTAAATTAATAACTTTAACACCTATTTATGTACGAATTTTTTGTAGTAGTTCTATAATACTTCATTTAAAGATAAAAAGGAACTTCATCCAGAGAAATGTACAGCCGTATGAGTTTTCTCTCTTAGACGAGTCTTTCTTTCACACCACGTCTTTCAAACACAAAATTTCAAACACGTCTTTCAAACTTTGTAATCCGTTACTTAGCAAAAACAAGCGTCAATGCCACGCTGTGACCGTGCAAGGCCGTAGTACTGTCTATGTCACATTAAAATATGCGTGCGCTATGCTGTTTGTCTATCACATTTCGGTCTAACGATAGTACATATGCAATATTATTCATTATTTATATAATATATTCTATTTTAATCATCTAAATAATAATGGACACGTGTTATGTGTTAGTTATCGTATATCTAAAAACTTCATCTATAATTATCTGCCGTACAATTACGATTTTATTTTGATTGTGTTCATTTATTTTATTCTATAAAATATAAATTTCATTTTAGAAAAAAGTGAAAATTTCAAATGTAGGAACTTACATGAAATTATGTACTGTCTATTTCTTGCGAGATTTTCTTTCAGACACCATCTTAAAAGATCGAGGTAAATAGCAATAGGATATAATCAGTCATTTAAAGAATAGTAATTCGAATGTCTTAAACTAACACTTATTTCCATGTAATGTAACCGAAGCTTCAAATTTAATAAAGATAATGGCGGAAGTGGATTTGGTGTTTTTATTTTTGTGTGTTATATTTTCAGAGTCTCGTCAAGGAGGTATTTGAAGTTTTTACAGAGATTTGTCACAATGGAATATCCATTCTTAGTTTAGCCATGAGACGCTTTTGAAGCATATAACGTTTTTGCAGTAAATCAATTTGCAAATAAAGCTGCTTTAAACTTTCCCAATAAGCCAGACTCAGCCGATTTGAAATCGAAATCCTGATAAACTTTTCAACTTAAGGTATCGCCTAGTCTAACGTAGCTTTTATCTTTCGGACGAAACCCACCGTTGATCTTATTTCGAGGGAAAAACTCTAATAAAAGAAAATTAATGGAGATCGTTTAAGAGCGAGCCGCGAACTTTTTATCTGGCTGTTTCCCGATCCCGCAAAGTGGGTTAATGGCTTTTTAAAAGATCAAATTTTTTCTTATATCCTTTATCTCGCATCGTTACAGAAACCGTTGCGGCGCAATAATGCTACAGTTTAAAGAGAAAGATATATATCAAAACGAAACTTCGCACCACAGGGTTAAAAGACATTTTCAGGCTTTTAAACGTATTCAGTGCTTAGTATATCAGGCATAATCGCTTACGGCGGAGATGGCCACAGTGCCACGATCGGCCTCCTAAGTAGAGTACATCAAGAAATGCTTTGCAGTGGAGTGGATAGCGTGAAGTAGCAATGCGTCGACCGAATCTTTCCTAAAACTAATAATTTCTTGAGAGGTTAATTTCATAAATGGTGATCACAAACTGGGCATCGTAGCGTCGGACAGCTTTCCTTCGGTTAGGCTTGTGCTTTGATAAATGTTTATTCACCCTTACTATATAAGTTTGCAAGCCTTACAATGGTATGGACCAAAATCAGAAATGAGGGAATTTAGGTCATGCAATTTCACTATACCCACTTGTCGTATAAGAGTTATCGAAAAAAGAAATTTGTTTATACTACAACGCGTAATTACAAAGTATTCGAAGAAACAGTGTAATTAAAGGATACCGTATGGGATACCTACCATACTTCTTTCCACCGCGTGCCGGCATACTGAAAGTTTGTTTGTTATATTTCTTCTCAGCAGCCATGTTTCACTTCCTTACGCTAATACTCGTAGTAATAAATTCGTCGAACTAGTGATAAACCTGTCACCAATCACAGTAGTAGTATTCTGGAATTATTGGTGATAGAATCTGTTGAATCTCTTTTTACAACTTACAAGAATCACGTCTGTCTTTAAGACATGCCTTAATAATATTCACACAAAAGTTGACCTATATCAGAAATAGGTATAATATCAATGATTTTAAAGCCCAGCATAGTGGTTCAATAGCATCTTTTAAAACTACCGGTTAGAAGAAAACTGAAAAAGTAATTGAGCGCATTCCATTGAATGAAAAACAATTGATCTTTAGGTAAAGTATCACGCTTTATAAATTTAAGTAAAGTTTCAGAACTACAATGTTAGGAAAATATCAATGAAATGATACGACAATATTTTAATTATTAAAGTATCCTCATAAGTCATATTATTCGGTGATTTTATATCATACGCAAAAGTAGTAATTTTTTTGAAAATTTTCATCATAAATCTATTTCTACCAATTGTGGTATAAATTAAAATAGTAACAGTAATAATTAAATATCCAAAAACAGTTTTGTTTCACAAGGAGTCGCTCAACAATCAATGCCGGTGTTTAGATTTATAAAAAAAAAAACTAAAACACTGGTGGATTTGCGGAATGCGATAGGAATGTTCAGCAATATCTCTTCTAGGCGTTTGCTTATTTAAAGTCACGAAACATTGATTAGGAAGTATGTGCCTTTCTGATCAGTGTTGTGGGGTTACGAAGGTTACGGACCATGTATTTGACTTTCTAAAATCGTATTTCATGGACAAGGTTCAGAAGGTCGATTTTAATGATATGAAATCGGCTGGATCCGTGATCCGCATAGGGTTGTCACGGGGATCAATCCTCGGTTCGTTTCTGTATTATAGATTATATCAATGACTCACATGGCCTTGTTAAGGATGTTCATGAGATAGTACTGTTTGCAGACTAACTAAATACTTTTTTATTAATCAAAGTTAAAACACGACATTCAATTATGACGATGTGAATATTGCTATCTCCGATTATGAAAAATCGTTTACTGTAAATATTTACTTCTTAATAAAAATAAAGCAAAATATGTAAAATGTTCACTTCTAAATGTAAAAGGTGGATCTGGTGTTATTTAAATGAGAAACGAGTATGTAATTAAGTCTAATTAAAGTCTAAACAAAGTCTTGTTGATGCTACTGTATTCTTGGGAATTACTTTGGGTATTCGATCGGGAATTACGTAGGATAATGAATTTCAATGGGGTCGTCATATCGATGTGTTAGAAAAAAGATTAGTTCTGTTACGCGTGGAATTAAAAAAAAAAAGTCCGATATCCAAACCGCCAGTTTCGTTTTTTTTCGACTATTGGTTTATTTTAACTGTATAGCTTGATGTTATATGGAATCCTGTTTTGGAGACATGCTGCGGATGTTTAGATAATTTTCGTGCTGCAAGAGTGAGCTATTTACGCGATTTAAAAGCTGGGACCATATAATATCTCTGAGAAGTAAGTTTAAACAAATTGGAATTTTAACCGTAGCATCGTACATTATATATGAATGTAGGTAAGAAAACGTTAGAACTCTTTAACGAAAATAGTGATGGATATAATTTCAATAGTAGAAATAATAAACTGTGTTTACATGTTAGTGAGTAAATATGGTCGCGACTTCATTTAGGGGCTCTGTGCTTCTTTTTCTAGGATAAAATTTCTTAGGATATCAAAAATTACTTTTATACAAATTCAAAATCTTTATTAAACAAACACTGCAAAAAGATCATGATACAATCTTTGAATATTCAGGAAATAAACGGTAGCACACAAGGTAAAACCTGTATCAGCCTAATCTGGACTTGAAATTAAACAAGTCTCTGATCTAGATATTCGTAACCATTTATACATTCAAGATATTAAATCTTACAGAATTAGGCCGATGTCACAGCACTCTCACCGGCTCTGATTAAAGCTAGAGTAATTTGCATCACAGGTTACGGGTCCGAATAATAATTTTGTTTGGTCTCGTTAATGCATAAAATATCGAAACGTCTAAGGAATAAGCAATGGCTAAGACTAACATCTGCTCGAGGATTCGAGTGCCATGTGTCTTTTCATAAAAGCCAGACAAACTTCGGTCAAGGAGATACTTTTTAGAGTGACGTAATGAAATTAGTGTTTCTAAATACAACTTTTCCATTGACGCTTTTGGGGCAGCAACAGCAAAGATACTTCGTTACAGAAATTTGTGGTAACTTAGGTTTGAAAATGATAATATCTATTTGAGTATCAAGCCCTGCCTCACCTATTTCGTGTCGTATAATCTCCATCTATAGACCAAACCTTTTTCTCTTAATTAAAAAGATTTTCTTATTTTTTAAAAGATTAGTTGAAACTTTCAAAAGTACCTCCTACAAGAGGATAAAATTGTGTAATATTTATTAGGAGTCACGTTTGTGCTTAGAGTAATGAAAAATTACATTTGTGCTTTAAGATAAAACGTAATAACGACTTGTTTCAATGTTCTACGAAAATAAGCTCATTAAAGAATGTGTAAACAAAGGTGAAGTTTTGTGGTGATTTCGAAACTTTAAAGTTTATGACAGTGATAGGTTTAGTTAAACAAGTATTTCTTGAAAATTAAGCCTGAAAAATGTAAAAATTATAGATAGGAAATGATTTATCGAACATATTTCCACGTACAAGTTGGCTTTCGATTTATTCGAGTTATGGTTTCGACAGAAAATCCATTTCCGGCCGATCGCTAACCACTATGAGACTCGTAATTAACGTACTATGTCTTATGAAAATAATGCCAAGAGACTCAGAGAAGTAGTAGTATTCATATTTTTAAAATGCTCAGAATTATTTAGATCTTATAATAATCGGTCCTTAATTATGGATTTATGCCAAAATTAGGAAACGTACCATTTTATCTATGCCGAACAAGATTCGGTATATACTTGATATATACCGATGCGGGCGGAGCCATGAACAAACGCCAATAGCAAACAAGACGTGCGTTACAAACACAATGATGTCCGTTGAGCCTACATACGTGATGTGCTTTTCAACGACGCGGCCGCGTTTAATTGAATCAGCAGATCCATAAACACGAACCGTTTATTTAACAAGCAATATTTTTTGAACAATAAGTTGTTTTTTAGAATTTCTTAAAGTTTTGTACAGATGTCTCTAACTAAACCTACACCTTCTGTCCGTCCGTCTGTCTATTCTATCTTTAAAAACCTGTATTTTTTATTCGCAATTGCTGACCAGTTACAATCTTCCCATAAGTTATGTTATTATGACCGATATCCAAAGAAAGAAATATATAAAACATGTATAAAAATATGCTTATATATTGTATTGATATATTCTATATGATGTATTCTCTGACCCTGATATCAATTATCTGATACCCATTGCAAGCTTCATTGGGTAGTTTGGGACTAGATTTTGCTGTATGCGTCTACGAAGATATTTATTATTATTAATTTGATTATAAAGAAAAATCGGCTTTGCACTAATCATTACGTACGTACACTGAGAAAAAGACGTTCATTTTGTCACCACACTCTAGAGTGAACATTACATAAATACGTGGCGGGCATTGTAAAATGATGTTCTATCATAGAAATCCAACATGCTATTTAAAACAAAGATGAAATAGGGCATCATACGGATATATGGTGAAGTGTGATCATTGTGACTTCATATAAATCCAAAAGTAAGGGCTCAAGTTAAGTGTATGACGTCATTGATATCAGTCCGTCACCAAACTTCAAGGTGATTGCAATTGGAAACGAAATGAGAGGTAGCGTTTTTCTGACTGTTCCGTTATTTAAATTTTCGTAATTTTTAATTAACGTATTGTCACCAGAAAACTACAAGACGAGAACCACGTTTTCTAGTCACATTTATTTGATTCCGAATGGCTATAACTAAGATGACGGTTAAACTTACCACAACATGACATCAATCCGTAAAAATCAATAACGTGATGTCATTTTAAGTAATAAAGACAATTAAGCATATTTTACTTGGTCAAGGATATTAGGTTCCGTGCTGTAGAATAATAATTTAAAAAGTAATTCATAATTAAATTCAATTGCTGAAAATTAAATAAAGCTTCAGTATAAAAAATCTGTAAAACGGTTGACCTTGCAGGCCAACCTTAAAATTTTCTGCTATGATATTTATGGATGTGTCTTCAAGGTTCTTGAGTTATAGTAAATATTGTCTATGAGTTTTTGAGCTTAAAAAATTGACAGACCTGAATCCTGAAGGACATCACTAATACTTCTTAGTACATTCAACCTCAAAGTGTTCGAAAATAAGTCGCAATAAAAATATTATTGAGTTTATTATACTCAATAGATAAATTTTAGCACTTTTTCAAGTTATATAAGTTCAAAATTATAATTTTAATAAGTTTTGAGCACAAAAATCCTTAAATGCACAATTTTTTTTTTATCTTTCAAACCCATTGTTCGATTTTGATCTGCTTTATGGTATCCGACGCAATTTTATAAACAGAAAAAGATAACGGAATACTAAACATTGTCTACCCATCAAGTGTTGTATTTAAAAAAAAAAAACCTTTTTTTTAAATGCTTGCTTAGCCATATCGTTCCAACGATCCAACAGGTTTTGATATAATTTACAACGATCGGATCTAACATTTTAATACTCATTGTAGGTAAGTACTTATTTTGATTAATAAGGTTTTATCTTTTTGCTGTTGAATATAATTTATCTGGAAGACCGCCAAAAGGCCGGAATATGGTGGTGGCCATACCTCCCCACGAACTAATTGGCCAAAGAGCTTTTAACATAAGTCTCAATAAAATATTGGCTCCACGTCTTGGGGGGTGTGTTTTAAGCCGTGGGTTCAGAGGTGACAACAGTCCTTAACTTGCTCCAGTCTTCACTAAAATCATTAAGTTTAAGAGTATTATACAAAGTTATAAAACGACATATGAAACAAAAGGTGTAAACTCCAGAATACAGAAATACGTAAATATATACCCTTTTTTGCTGTCATAGATCTGCTAATTATTGTTAATTTTTGTGCTATCAATCTCAAATATTTAGAAATTTATAAAAAGGTGTTTATAGCTTTGAGACTATTAACAATTTGTTCTAAAACGCACAAAAATAACTATAATGACTCTAGTTATTACCTGTTATACTACTGGCCTAATTAAGTCAGCATGATATTTGTATCTATACACGTATAATAAATAAGTTTCCATTTTGTTGATAAGTAAATAATTTGCAACAAAATGAGATGCGTTAGGCTACATTTTTATTTTTAAAAGTAAAAACACGTAAATTTAGAAATTCAGCAAAATACATATAATGGCGGATTTACCTAGCGGACTATTTGAAGGCTTAAGGCTGGGAGACATACATCGAACGTTTTCGAGGTAAGTTGTTTTTATCTTTTAATAAGAACGTGATTTTTAAAGTTATTTTAGCACTTACATACGTATACCTACTTTGATATGTTATATATTAAAGTAATATTATAATAAATATTTATTGTGCGTATATAATAAATGATTGAGAATAAAAGGGTTTTTGATAACTTATATAACATTATATTTTTTTTCGCATGGAACAGAAGAGGCGATAGACTTCATAGTGTTTACAACCTTTACCGAGAGTAACGTACGTATTTTTAATGAAATTTTTAAATTTCAGAAATGGCAAATGTTTAATTTCAGCTGAAACTTATTATAGAAGCCCAATGCGCGTAAGAAGCATATTGTTATAACGTAAAAAAACATAGAAATAAACAAAATTTTTAAAATCTATTTCAATTATTTTGTTTAATATATTTGAAATTTTCGATAAAAAATTAAAAATTATAGCATTTCAATTTTTAAGGTACATATATTATTTAATTGTAGAAAATTAGGATTTTTGGCGATTTTCAATTTTAAAAAATCATAATAATTAATGGGTTGGAGATACGATTATGGGTGTGAGGACTTTTTTCATCCCAAATAATGTAAAAAATATAAAAAAAATAATTGATTGCAAAAAATGCTTTTTTTCTAGGCTTTATAGCTTTTCGTTCTTTAAACAATAACGTCAAAAGATATCAAGTGTCATATTACACTTTTATAATCAGGAAGGCCTCCCGGACATTTAAAAAAAAATTAGAATTAAAATAATTTTGCAAACGAATGCACCACTATGCCCTGCTCTAAAATACTTCAAAGACCACCTGCTTTAAATCATATTTACCTAACGTTGAAAGTTGAAGCTATAACGATATTATTCTATATCATCTTATTCTAAAAAAAAGAACATTATTGTTTATCTCACAATTAATAGGATGTTTTAAACTAAAATTAGCATAAGTACTGATGGTGATTATGCTAATTTGAATTTACTTACTTAAAATCGTGATCGGTTCTCTCTTTCAGAATGATCCTTGGAATGTATTAACATTTCACATGTTGGACTGCACTTTACATTCATCAAATGGTTCTGAAACACTTTTATAGGGGTTTTACGTCTGGATTGAAGATCTAACTGATCAGGTGCTGCGATGACTAAAGTCCAGATGACATTTTTAAATCGTTTCCTCCTTCAATAATATATACGTATCTACAAAGATACTTTATATATTTAAATAAGTTTCAAAAAGTGGTCACTTGCAGCTTAAACAGTGCAGTATCTTGTTTGGGAGTCGAAAATTCTAGAATTGAACCCCTATGTAAATAGCATGATATACTGCACCACGCGATGAAGAGTTGATTATAATAGCGTGAACACAATGTCCGAGAGAAAAAGAATAGCGTGTCTGAAATAAAGCAACGAGTCTTGCAACAAGACTTTATAAACGACTGAAACAGCAATCTTCAGGTAACCCTGGGACGAGATGATTCAAACCTATGCTATATGCTATATGCACTATATGCAACATGTAGTTGCATATAGTAACGTTACTTTAATGGAACATGTCATATTGATGTCAATGGTATCTGATTGACATCAGTATAACATGTTGTTTTTTGAATTATTTTAACCTCATGGCAATGTAACAACATAATACTACAATAGCAAAAAAATAACTTAGGTTCAACGTGACGTCAACCGTATCAGGGTAGTTCTGCAAAAAAATCGAAAATGACCATCGAAAATAAAAAAAAAATATAACTATACATAACTGGCGATTTTTCAAAATGTAATATATAGTGTATAACAGCCTTATTTTAGTTGACAAGGTGGTCCCTAACTTTTCATACTCTTAATCGAAATAGACGATTAAGAAAAAAAATCGATTATGAGGGAGTGATCTTTTATATATTTATTATTCATACGTCGGTATGGTTAATTTAGGAAACAATTAAAAATTTTTTGTCAATAATATAAATTCATTAATTACAAAAATTAGTTTTTTAACATTTGGAACTTGTTTAAAATCGCAGCAGCTATTTTCGGCTCTTATATTTCAAACAATTGCGATATCGTTAAGTTTTTCGTTGCACGTGGTATAAAAAACTTTCCCAAGGTAAATGTGGCTAATAATATTGACGATGGAAAACTGTTGTATCGTTATTTTACCCATAATACTTAAAATAATCATTACCCCATTTATAATTTTCACGAGGTAATGATAGTGAGGGAATGAAAAAAATGAAATATAATCAACAAAGCGTGGTTATATATAATCTGAGTTTGATTTGTAATTGAAGGGTAATATTGTACCTCCTAAATGCTGCAAGATAATATAATAATTATTAAAAGATAAAACAATTATCTAGTTCAAACTTCAAATAAGGGAATGATGCGTGAAATTGTAATATTTAAATGATTCATAAAAGAATTACTGCACTTCATTAAATCCCTTCGCGTCAGGCAACAATAATGATAAGGTCACACTGACAGAGTTTCCAACTGTTAATAATATTCATTAATGTGGTAGCGAAAAGTCAAATGCAAAAGTACTGCACAAGTGTTGATAAAATGTGAGGGAATGATTCTGTTTTGGTGGGACAAAGATAAAAAAACCAATTTTAGAATAATATATTATTCTTTACTCAATGAGAATAATATTTATTGTTAAAAATATTTTTAAGGTAAAAAATGATATCATAATTGATATTTCTGTAAAGCGAGTTGAATTAGCAAAATAATGTAGTCGTAATATTGAGCGTAGGATATGCCAAGGGAATGACTTTTAGCGTATTCGGTCAACTAATATTCTTCACCCGGAAACAAGAAAACTAAAACAATGCACGGTACATGTATTATAGTACTATAGTGTTCATAAAAAAATAATAAGCTGAGGTCATACTGTTAATAATACATGAAATTAGGTATGGACACGATTTTCGATTTTTTTTGGAAAACTATCCATCAATGTAATAGCAAATTTAAATTGCTTTAACCTCCTAGCAATGTGATGGCGCTTCAGACGGACAAAAAAATATGCTGATTCAATATGACATTATTCGGTGTCAAAATTATGACATACTAAATTTGAATTGATGTAATAGTTTTGCAAAGTGATTGCATGCTAAAGCAGGACATACTTTCTCAAACGTCATTAAATTGATGACGTCATATCGTAATGTTGTAAAGGGAACAAGTTTAATTCCGTTTTAGCACGACGTCACACACGTCGGATTTCCAAATAAATACTAAGTGACGGATTTCTATCAGTGTACCCTACGACTTTTTCAGCACTTTTTACAGAATTAAGTTGTTTTTTATTTTCATTTCTACCCATATTTCTGTGCCCAGCGTTTAGAAAGAATTAAATATTATTTAAAACCTTTTTAAGTCTCAACAGATGTCGTCAGCAAGCTTTAAATTATTAAAATGGTTTACACCTACCTTTTATGAAACTGTAATAAAACTGTGTCCCTACATTAAAAATTTTTTACATAGCATGGTTGTAATGGACCGATTAAGCTCTTTAAATCCAAATAACCATTTTTATAACTACCCTTTGTATGCTTTGTCGGTTTAATTGTTTGTTCGAGCATTATAACAAGACTAAATAAACTGTAATAATTAAATTATAATTTTGCTACATTTTGTATTGCCATTATTAAATTTAATATTACATTTGTTTAATTCTTTGTCATCAATGCTTATGTACAGGAAAATATGTAATCAGCTTTACTGATTTAATTACAGCAGTTGAAAAGGTGAGGAAAAGGAAAAAAAGCTCTCCTTTAGCTGTTTGCATATTTCATTGCATATATTTAGGAGTATTCCCTTGGCATTAGCATTAGATGGAAAAATTCTTCAGAGAACACTCCAAGGATTCCTTCGAAGAGATAATTCCTCGGAGTATTCCATTTATATACCTAACATCGGTCGCTAAGTTCCACCACTATACCGCGCGTCATTAATCTAAATTTCATCTTATGGTCTGAGGATTGACGGTACGGTACGTTTTATGTGCAATTTTCTACCACACATTTAAACGTGGAATTTAAGCCAACGGAGTTTTCATGCAAATATGACTTTGTAACATTAAAAAGGGGACTTATATTTCTAAAGATGACAGTACATATTTATGCCTTCCCTTGTATTGCAGACGTTCATAAATAGCAATGCTTATTTATTGTATGACGACATACATGTTTATTTGCCCTTTTCGTAATAAAAACCAAAACAAAATTCTCATTTATATGCGTTTTTTTTATAGCATAGACGAGGGGTAAACGAGCAGGCGACCCATCAGAGAGTAGATGGTCACCACCGCCCATGGACATTAAAAATCACCATTGCATTATCGGCCTCTTGGCAGGAAATACGATATCTAATAGAAGGAGATCGGGTTGATAAAAGCGGGAGAGCGGTAAGTCGAGAGTGTGGTATTTCTTTGGAGCCGACCCATTTTTGTGTTGTCGCCAAGTTGGCAGCAGCATGGCCCTACCACTTTCAATATCGTTTTCACAAATCTTAGAAAAGGGTTTTCTAGTGATGGTTTTCTACATCGTCAAAAGTGATATTGTTCACAAAATAATGTACCAAAATAGAAGACTCTTTGGTCCATAGGCTCAGGCTCTACGATCAAATAAACAGAAAAAGTACATTCCAAAATTGTATGAACTATACACGATTTCAAATTGATCTTAATACGTATAAAGATGAGAGTTAGGAACGGAATTATTTTTGGTTTTTGATTGTGTTTTTTTTTAAACGGAGGAAAAAATGTTTAATAAATACATCCCAACAATGTTTTTCTTATTTAATGACATCATAGTGAATAATCATAATCATTTACTTTATTCTCATAAAAGCTACTCAAAATGATGAGAATTAGAAAATAATGGTTGCATTTCCGTCTTTTATTTGTTGGTCAGTCAACCCCTATCTAAATAACGTATTTAATCTAGAAATTATCCTCTCTTTCTTGTTTAACGTACATAAAATCAATATGTTCCCACCTATCCCGGCGTGGAACGTACAGCGCATGCGTCATTCCCACCATTTTGTTCCTGGTCAAAAACAAAGATAACCAAAAATAAACTGCCACGTAAATAAATAGAAGCGGACAATTGACGTATAACTGTAAATATACATATTTTTGTGAGGAAAATGGCATCAGAAAGACAAAGTGAAGGTAATTTAATAATATATTTTACTGGTTATAAAAGCACGTTAGTGCCAATGATGAATATTTAGTACGACATATAGTAAGTACTTCACGCATTTTCATCTCATACCAATTAATGAAATACTAAATTTTCGTTTATTAATAAAATGGCAATTAAAATTGTCGTGTTAGAATATACTTTTAAGTATAATTATTTGTTTTGATGTATTTTTTAAATATTGTTGACCGTGCGAAACAAATATTCAAAACTTTAAATATACTTATATTTCAAGTTTTGAATGTTGATTCACCAGGCGTCATTTAAAAATGTTTTTAAATTAACGGCTCAAATCGTAACTTGGTTATTTTGGAAATTAATTTTAATTACAACATAATTGAATAAACTATTAAGTAATTATAAATAATTCAAGTCTTATTTCTGAAATATTAAATAATCATAAATTTTCAGAAGACAAATAAATAAATGTCTTTTATGTGAAAATTGTGTACAATCGTTATTATGGCCAATAAATTAATAAACACGTTTATCACGATCAATTAAATATAATTCGCTTTTGTTTTACATCATCTCTTCTCTGAATATTTCAGGTAGATTGTCTCGAAAATTTTAGAAATAAGGTAGAAGTTATATTTCGCAAAATTTCTGGTTTTGATTTTAAATTGCGACTATAATTAAAAAGACTTTAATGGTAATGGAAAAGTCACGTCTTTGAAATGAATTTTTTTTTGTTTTGTTTCTAGAGTTTTAAGTCATTATGATTAAAATACAATTATTCAAATACTATAATTGCAATTTATTTGAAATATTGATATTAACTGATTGAAACAAAAAGATTGTAGGAGGGTATATACCTCTATAGTGGGATGATTGCAAGTCTGACATGTCAGTTTTATTTTGAAGCATTGGATCATAAAATCCCCAGATAATAATAATAATAAAATAATTATTATAGTACTAGCTCGGCCGTATAGATCGTGGGTTGGCAATCTTTTGTTGCGTAAAAGCCTCAAATTCATCTTAAAAGAATTGGGTAGGCCGCATATTAAGAGATTTTCCGCAGATATTTTAAATAAAACGCAATGATAAATATTTATTAATTTTAATATTAATTTAATTTCGTGTGATGTAATGAAATTACTAAAATTCAATAAAATTAAATTTTTATTACTAAATTTATTTTATAAGTGTTTATATCAGTTTATATATTGCATCTAAATGTTAATGGTCAACAATATCTATTTTTTTTAACTAAAAAGTTTGCTCACATAAATGTTTCTTTTTAGCAATGTAGTTATTATGTGTTAATGAAACCATTTCAATTTCATGAAATTCACCGAATAGCAATTTCCATTCAAATCTAATAAATGATACTAATTTCCTCAACAGCGGTTATTAAAATGTTAATACTTTTCAAATCAATATTCATTTGCAAATTGTGGGGTAATTTATTAATACTTTTATAGATTTTTGAAAATTCTAATCAAGGCTGTATGGAATGCATTAGCGAAATAAGTTTTGCTACTGTATTTCACAAACCCCCAAATAAAAAATGAATTACATGAATATTGTATATTTATTTTAATTATATTATTCGTAAGTAATACATAAAACGCTTTGTGTGGATGGGGAACCACTCACAATGCTCTAAGTCACCGGTTACTGACCGCTGGCTTAGAAGATTATAGCATAAGAAAATTTTAATATTTAGGCATTCCTAATGCATTTCTTATATTAAGCGTATAACCCATTTTATTGCAATACACTGCCAATTCTCTGTCCGCAGTTTCCGAAGATATGTTAGAATCAATAGATGAGCTGAAAGAACGTCTATCCTCCATGAAGAAGATGATGGAGGAGAGGAAAGCTGCAGGGGCTGCTACCAAGGACCTGTTCCAGGGCCAGGCTAAGAGCCTGCACGGGACGAACATGATCGACGCCAACTTCTTGAGTTTCGTCTTCGGCGGCTCCCTGATCGTCATACTTAGTGTATCGATTTATGCATTTTATAATCTCTACCATGCCGTTCTAAAGAAATTCCCTTCGACTCATACCGAACTTTAAAATATTTATGAAAATAAATAATAGTTAGCGAAAGAAGGATTTCTGTGTATTTATTTGTTTTTTGGATTGTACTTTTTTCAGAAATAACTACAGGATCATTGCTAATATAGAAACGGTTGTAATGCGACAAATAAATTTTCGCTAAAATACAGCCTTTATTTTTGTAATTCAATTATGTGGTGTTTTCAAGGAAAAATAAATGTGTTTCAATTTCCATAAATTAACGTTAAAAACAATATGCCGCATTCAGATAGCTTTGACGATCCATTAATGGTTACTTCATTATTGTGGTAATAATGTAATAGACAAAAATAATACTATATGCCGTATAATGTTGAGTCTAATTATGTAGATAAAACTATATCATTTAATTATATTTTGTAAGAAATTAATTTGAATGAATTTAATCACATATGTCTCGAGGTCAACCTCCATAATGTGAAGATTAAACATAAAATAATGACATAGCCCTCTGACAAACTTATTTGGCAATATTTTCTATGTAAATATACCACATTTAAACAGCTGCATTATTAGTTGTATATATATATATAATAAACGATTAATTAATGCTTATAAATACACATCTTGTGTTCGTAAAAATTAAAAACAATGTAATTAAATAAACATTTTGTTTTTATAAAAAAAGAAATAATTAAACCCATTGACAGTTGACCGGGCTACATGAAGCATCAGGTGCATTTTTCATTATATAAAGAGAAATCTAGAGATATCAGACTAAACAAATACATACCACTTACTTATTCAAAACTTTGTGAAGTCAATGAATACAGAATTTTGTAGATGTCATACGTTATTTCTTTAATTTTTCAATAACTACATATTCTTGAAAAGTATTAGAAGTTAAACTTGGGTCAAGCGCGAGTTTGCCACGTAATCATGTATAACAATTGTCTAAATACATCTAGACAATATCAATATGCATATAAAACAGGATTACTGATCATTGACGTTCATTATATTTGATATATGATTTCCAACAATACAAACTACGATCATTATATAAAATTATACAATCGGTATTTACGTAAATCACTTTATTTCGTGGCACCTCTCAGGAATAATGTTTAATGGGTATTATATTATCCGATTTTGCGGTTTAGGTGGGTGTATGTATCATGTCCTATGTTTTTGTGTTCTTTGCCCCTGTCAGATCATAAATTGTTTAACCCATAATGGGATATCGTTGTATTTGTGTCGATAGCTTGTCTCAATGTAAGTAATTTATTTGGAAAATATGAAATTCTGTTTCTCGGTGATGCGAATTAAATTTACAGACAAAACGTGTTATTGAATTTCAACGAAATACGAGTATAAACTGATTTAAAATTGAAAGTTAGAATTATCATATTTGGAAAACGTATAAAGGCCCGTGGTTCCGTTCGCGTGGATAGATATAGAGCTTTGTTCGCATTTTTGATGAAATTGAAGAACACTTTTATTTGGTAGGTCATACTTTACACTTGAAATGCGTCATTGTATTACTAATTTTCATTTATTGGAAAGGCAGTTCTTCTTCAATAAGAATAAGAAAAAACCTTAAGGTTAGCTCTTTTCGAATTCAAATATATACAATAACAATCAAAAATAAAATTATCGCAGAAAAGAAACAACTGAAAAAAATCGATGTGCTTTGTGTCCGTGCATATTTATCATACAAATAAATTTTAAATAACCCTTTTTACCATACGTTTGTTTGATTATGATTTCATATTTATACAAGGGCAAATTTTGTGTACCTAAAGGGATTTTATTGAATATGACACATAGTTCCAAAAAAAAACTTTTGATTTTACATAATGAATTATAAACAGTCTATTTTTATTCTTTATAATGACTCAGTGTTTATCATTTCATTTCTTAAATATCTTTATTTTTTCACATATATTAAGGTTTTGTACATGAACTGAGAAATCAGTTAATATTCAAGTTCCTTTAAAGTCAGTTTTTACAGATATGCAAGGTATTCGTTTGTAAATTTAATGAACGGCCCGCTTTTGCAGCACAAACATTCTATTTGTATTCGTAGCAAATCTTCAAAGCAAAATACCTGCGATCAAGCAGTGAAAATAGCCAAAATAAATTAGTCTAGCAGTTTCTACAACTGATAAATTTCGTACATTTTTAACTATACATGCAGTAGAGACTTTTCACTAGCCTACCGATATGATGACTCCACCGAAACGTTTAAGATTTAGATATAAAGTAATACAAAGGGAAAGCGATATATCTATAAAATCTATTTTCTTGTTTCGTAATAAAATAGTTCCGGATCGACATAAATATTTCATTCGATTGCGCGAATTCAATAAATTTCGTTTTTGGTTTTATTAATAAATAGGTTTTTAGCAGTAAACCATTTCTCTATTTTCTAGAGTTTTGTTCCTATTCCATTATAAATAATAATAATCTATCACCAGCAGACTAGGGCAACAAGCCAGAAAAGTCGTTAATATAGACTTAAAATAAAAGCTGACCAATAACAGGCGTAATGTTCTCATGCGCAACACAGATAGAGACGATCTCTCGCTTTTGACATCAACTCTCTGAAATCTATTACTCAAATACGACTTGAGAGGGCCGACTGCCCGGCCCGTCAATTCATAATGACGTAGTTTCCTGATCAAAGTTTCGTGATGTACACAATCAAATGCCTTGAACAGATTGCAAAATAATCTAACTTTATTCCGTGAATAATTAATAAGATCTCTATAATAAACCTTATCCAGATACGACTTCTAATATCGATTTTAAGACGACGTAGTACTTGAGAAAAATATCGAAGTGGAGGTTTTCGTCAAAAACAGAAGGTTACAAATGCGATGTTTTGCCAATGCGGTTCGAGTGGCGCCGGCCTGTTCTTGACGCGCACAGTGGGCATAACGTAATGTTATGAGTTCATAGGAAATAAATACTAAATAAAAAAATATTTCCTTTTATTTCTTAGTTTGTAATCGTAAATAAAACTGACGATTCATTCGGCTAATGCGTTGCAATCAGGGACTAAAAAATATTATGCTAATTTAGTTGATTATTTTTTTGTTATTATATTCAAATAAATTTTATTTAAATGGTTGCATGAGGTAAGGATTCATGGGTTTCTGGGTCCTACTAACTTCGAATCCAGCAATACTAAAATCCATTAATCAACCAATCTATTATTTCAAGCATATGAATCCTGAACTCATAACCTTTAAAACCTAAATCAATAAATTTAATATTCATATTTGATACTAAACCCAAAAATCTACAAATGCATAAGCTGTACACTTGTCTCACAAACCGACTCACATTCTTTTTAAACAAGTTGTTTATTGTATTTGTAGCGGGTAGTTCTTATTTTATAAATTGCAAATAAATTTATATCATTTTTGGCTTTATTTAGGTCAAACGCTACATCTGATTCAAGTATGTATCTGAATATAAAATTTTTTTCTCTATCGATTGCTAATGTCAAAAATGGAGGTTACCATTTAATAAAGACAAGTGGACCTTAAAATAACATTAAAAGTCAATTCCAAGGTCCAATTGAAGGTCAGTGTTGAATTTCTCATTAAAAGTTATTTAGGAAATGACGTTGACCTTCATATACTTTACCTCAAAAAATATACAGCCGTCCTGGGACTTAAATGACACCCGGTATGTAAAACTCTACGTGTCTACTGCGACGCGGAACTGAAGGTTTGCTCCTTACGAACGATATAGATTACTGAAAGAAAGTATATACCTTTATTAAAATGATTTATATTTATTAATGTCATCGTTGTAGAGTTCTACCATAGGTAAATAACTTTACAGTTGCATCGTCTGATGTTCTCCGATGAAACAATTCATCCTCAGAACAGTCCATTTGCAAAGTGTCAATTCTATGCACTTTCTTAAAAAGTTTCATACTAGGAAGAAAACCTCACAGATACATCGTCTTCTCATATACAAGGAGACGATTCATCATCCTCCAGTTTACGAGCATACGATCTATCGTTAGAACAGTCTGTATATAAAGTTTCAAGTGTATGCTGTTCGCGGTTGAAGATTTTCATTGTAAGTAGAAACCTTAATGGCAGCATTTTCATCTGGTATACGAGTGCAAGATCCATCATCAGAATAGTCTGTATATCAAATTACAAGTCCATGCTGTTTACCGTTGAAGTGTTCCATCGTAGGAGAAAACTCTCACGGTTACATCGTCTACAATAATTTAAAGTCCGTACTGTTCACTGTTCAATAATTTCATCGTAGAAGGAAATCCTATCAGTTGCATCGTCCTATGGTATACAAGAACACTATCCATCGTCAGAACAGCTTGTATCCAGAGTTTCAAAACTGTGCTGTTCACAATTGAAAAATTCCATTGTAGGAAGAAATCCTCATGATCGCATCGTCATCTAGTGTATAAGAATGCTATCCATCGTTAGAGGAGCCTGTATACAAAGTTTAAAGTCTATACTGTATACCGTTGAAGTGTTTTATCGTAGAAGGAAATCTTCACGGCTGCATCGTTCTCTGGTGCACAAAGATACTATCCATCATCAGTACAGCCCGCGGCTAAAGTTTCAAGTCTATGCTGTTTACCTTTGAAAAATGCCACTGGAGATGGAAACTCTTACTGCTGAGTCCTTCTTTGGTGTATGATTTATCCTCATCTATGATTCATGATTCATCCTCATAACAGTCCGTATTTAAAGTTTCAAGTTTATGCTGTTCACCGTTGGAGGGTCCTGTCGTAGGAAGTAACCCTTATAGCTAATTCGTCTTCTGGTGCAAGATCTAATACAATGTTCTTTAATTCAATTTTCACATTTGTGCTGTTTGTTGTTAAGGAGTTCGTTGTACCTTTTCATACTCCATGTCCAGTCCAGATTCAGCTCGTCCGTAACTTTATTAAGTGGCCATCTCGTTTTTGAGACCGTCAAAATCTATACCCCATTCGTTATAGATGTCTTATTTGATTTTGGGAAGTTTCCTGGTGTAAGTCCAAAGTCAAAACCAGCGAAATTAAAATGGGATCACCATGGAACTATACAACCGAATGCAAAAGAATTTATTCAAATCGGTCCATAAATGAAGAAGCACACAACACACACATACACACACACACACACACACACATTTATATATATATGTATATATATATATAATATAAGGAGGAGGTTCTTAATTCATTGTAATATATTACGACGACTTTAAAACGTGTTTCTTCTTTTGAATCGGTTTAAAAATATTCTAAATATCGATAATGTTATGTATCTATCATTCTAATTTTTATGCTATAGCAATGAATAAAAAATATTTCTTTTAGAATTAATCTCCATTACAATAAAATAAAATGCTAAAAATTGCAAATTGTGGATAAATATTTTCTTTGATTTATCGTGTCAAAATCAAAGAAAATATTTTTTTCACATTCAGTCAGTCGACTATGACCCATTGTGTTTCGAAGACTATAAATGTTCAAAAAATTCGTAAATAATCATTTATAGTTTGTGCAGAGCGATACAGTTAATAGATAAAAATATTTCCTTTATATTCTTTTATTTTCATATAGAAATCAGTCAAATACTCAGAATGATAAGCGTCAGAACAACACATACAGGAGTCACGTGCGAACGTATCGATTGTTTGAGCCGAAGTAAGGGTTTTGAAACATTTATTACCATCTCTATGCTATAAACATTAAGACGTTGTTCCCTTGGCATCAAATAAAGACCGCATATTGTAATTCGTTATTTTATATTATTTATGTAATTGTGTAGGACAAATTAATATTAAGGAAATTTGCTGCCCTCGATAAGGAATTTTTCTTTTTCTTCGTGTAAAAGTAATTACATCTTTCAACTTGAGTTTCGAAATTATCAATATTTTAATGCTTTCATTTGTAATTTGTATTAAAATCTAGGGCTCCTATTTTTCAACCTTCTAATATAAGTTTATATTTTTCATAAATTACTTGAAAAATCGATTTTTTTGGATCGGCTACTCATTAAAGTGTGTAGTCGCCTTAATCCTTTTTCCGGTATTATCGCTCTTCCTTTAACATTCAAACTCTTTCCTGCTCGCTCTTTCACTCTTACTTTTCTTCCCTCTCGTTTCATCACTTCATGTCTCCCTGTTTCTCTTTCCTCTTTTCCCCTCAATTTGTATCTATCTTTGACATCCCTCTCTAAGCAAAGTCATCAAACAAACATGGGAAATTAAACTAAATGTAAAACAAAGACGTTTGAATTGTCTAGTTTTAAAAAGATGTACTGAAAAACAAAGAGTAACTTACATTTTATACGATTATGAGTTACTAGCTTTGGCCCGCGGCTCCGCCCGCGTAGGCTTAAAATGTATTCTTTCATCTTGTTCATATGGAAATTTTTTTATAGGGCCAATTTATACATATTGATGATATAACCACAACCCCTATATATTTGTAGCTATTTCATTTACATGGCTGATATTTTTAAAGAAATATAAAGCGACGACTTAAAATTGTTGGAAGATAAACATAATCCATACCCACTGACATTTTATACATTTCAGTTTACATATAACATCACAATTAATTAAAATAAAATCAGTCCAGCTATTCCCCAGTTATGTGTCGAACAATTATATTGTGTAATTTATGTAAATTGAATTAAGTATTTTTATGATGATTTCACAAATATGTATTAATAGGTATTATAAACGTTATAGTTTGTAAGGATATAGGTACGGAAGTATATGATGATTGATGGTAATGCAAAAGTTATAGGTGGCTACTGCAATATACTCCAGTAAACTACGTTAAACAATTTATTTTGGTCTGTATAAACATGCAGATTTTGCAATTTATAAACGCGTGAGCAAGCCACATAGAGCTGGCCATGGGAAAAACATTGCGTGCTCAAACGTATGCCTGCTACCTTTTCTACTCACTTGACACTCATCGTTACATTTTGGATAATTGACACTATATCTTTATAAATTATAGCCTATGTGTTATTCTGATGTGTAAGCTATACATTATTGTACAGTGTCATTAAAATCTATTCAGTAGTTTTGCGTTAAAAGCAGCAAACATCCATCCATCCATACTTACAAACTTTCGCGTTTGTAATATTAGTATAGATAATATTATATTATATCGAATTTATTCTTAAATTACACTTTTATATTTTTGCGCGGCCTATCTATTATAGCATAATTATTATTCTCATGAAATCAATTTAACCATTATTAAATTAAAAGGAGATATACGGACCAACGAACAGATGAACAAAAAGTAAACTGTGCTTCGACAGGGCTGAAGCTATCTTCTTACAAGATTTCACCGAAATCGACTTAGCTGCTTCTTCGCTAAAACATAACAGACAGAGATACAAACAGACAAAGTTATTTCCGCATTTATGATATTACAGAGGATGATCAATCATAGAATTTAACTTACTTGTTAATCCAACAGTGTAGATAGCAAATTTTGTTTATTGTAATTCAGTGTAGATAGAAAGTTTCAGATAGCAAATTTTAAATTGTTTTCCCTCTTACTGGAAGCGACATACAATCAAATGATTTTGGAAGGACATAGATCGCAAATTATGCACCTGAAAGAAATGACTACTGAAAACTTTTAATGCAATTTTAAAGATCTATCGAACGATACTCCATTAAATGGCTTGTGTAAAATAAAATATATTGCAGCCTGAAATATGGAAAACTATAGGATTTTTATGTTATCGATAACAAAATTGTATGATGGATCACTTAAGACACCTGCCTGTTGAATTTCACTACGACCGGTGGAAAATAGCACAGTTATAAGGCTGTGGCATTCGGATCGAGGGATGGACTAAACGTGACAATATTATGTATGGTTTCATTTTTTATTTTTTTTTAGGCAGCAATCCTGAAAACATTTTTTTTGTGACATACCATGAGTTCAATGTCCTTGGATAGTTTTTTTTTAAAGTGTGAATATATATATATATATATATATATATATATATATATATATATATATATATATATATATATTATATTGCGAAGCTGGCGGGTGACCGCTTGACCGCTATATATATAGTGAAGTTTTGATGAATCAAAGAGGATATTCTGAAAAACTTGTCCGATGCAGCCTAGGCCAGTAGTGTCGAAGAGAAATGCTTAAAATACCATTAATCCGACTCGATTCCATTTTGTTTCCTAGAAAATGTTACACACACAACATCCAGGTAGATTGGACATCTGTTTTTTTTTTCTAATTTCATTCAATACCAAAAACATTTTACATCAGCAGCCGAGCAGTATTTCAACCAAGTAAATTAAAACTGTGATGGACAGGCCTGCAAATCATGGCATCTAAAGAGTGATTTGTTCAATTAATGACAGTGCCAAATCAGATGACAGCAAGAAAGAAATGAGAAACCAAAATTCTTGCAGGAAGTTTTACTCGCCGAAGTGGGAAGAAAGAACAAATTACGAACGGTCATATATCACAACCCTTGCTAGTAGATAAAGTGTGACAAACGAACTTGAAATCCATAATAATTGTAGTAGATGGGCTATTTCTAATACGAAATTTGATTTCATTTTTGAAACTTTTAAAATGGGTTGTCAAATAAAAGTTACGAAATTGAAGACCCCAAAATATACCTATAACATTTTCACAAAGTGGTTTACTTATACAGAACGCAGTGGTAGGAATAATTTTTTTTCTGGGGTTTTTCGTGTCTTTTGATATAAAATGTATTGACATGATAACTTTTTTAGTCAAGTGCAATAGTTACCCAATAAAACTGTAGTAATCAATTTAAAAATTCATATTGTTGTACAAAACACGTGGGGTGTTTGTTGTAATAAGTGCAGATATAATAAACTATTGATAAAATATTTACAATAATCGAAATCAAGCCCCCCTCCCGCGCTTTTTGTACAATAATATGAATTTTTTAATTGATTACTACAGTTGTATTTGGAATTTTTTAGTTTAATTAATTTTAAAAGCGTGTTTTTGTAGTTTTTGAAATTATAATTGATTTTTTACGTTTTAGTTTGATTTATTACATTTAATTCCTTCTTCATCGACTGTAAGTCCAAAGCTGTACTGTTCTCCACATTTTGTTCCGCAAAATAAATAAATTTAAATTTATGTCCTAACTATTTTGTTGTAAAGAAGAGTCTATTTCTGAATCATGGTTACCAATATATTATGTATATCATAAATACTAGCATGTGCTGTAAGCATACGCAGTTCACGCTCCGTCATTGTTACTCTCATACAGAGATCCTTAAATAAATTTATGAATCCTGATGATCCTAATCAGGATAATGGAATTTTTTTATCTAATTATTGAATTGTGATCGGTCTTTGAGACTTGTGCAAAGTTTCAGGTTGATCAGACTTCTAGAAACCGATGAAAATTAAGCTTAAAGATTCCGTTACATACATAGATACATACAACCCAAGCTTATGATATAATAATAAAAAGGGGTGTTAAAAATGATTGCCATTATGGTTTTTTCCATAATTAGTTTGTTTGTATTATGGTCTTTGGCATACAAAAACTGCATACCACCTACGACAGCTTAAGCGATTAAAATTTAGTGTCGTTTGCTTTTAGTGAAATATAATAATATATTTTTACTTTCTTATATTTTAAGTCCCTATTTTTACTTTTAAGCTTTTATATTATACTTTACGATGACCCTTGACAATATCATATGAAAATTAATCTATCTGGTACTCAAATATAAAATTGATAACTCTGGTATTGATTTTCAAGCTACAAACCTTGTAACAATGCTCATATTATCTCATATTATAATATTCACGATCTATTTTATAAAACGAAACTTAGAAACGCCAAAATCGTTAAAAAATATTCACACTTTAAAAAAAACTATCTAAGGACATTGAACTCATGGTATGTCACAAAAAAAAATTGTTTTCAGGTTTACTGCCTAAAAAAAAATGAAACCATATTTAATATTATCACATTTAGTCCATCCCTCGATCCGAATGCCTCAGCCTTATAACTGTGCTATTTTCCACCGGTCGTAGTGAAATTCAACAGGCAGGTGTCTTAAGTCATCCATCATACAATTTTGTTATCGATAACATAAAAATCCTATAGTTTTCCATACTTCAGGCTGCAATATATTTTATTTTACACAAGCCATTTAATGGAGTATCGTTCGATAGATCTTTAAAATTGCATTAAAAGTTTTCAGTGGCCGTTTCTTTCAGGTGCATAATTTGCGATCTATCTCCTTCCAAAATCATTTGATTGTATGTCGCTTCCAGTAAGACGGAAAACAATTTAAAATCTGCTATCTGAAAAGGATCACTGTAAGAAAGTACCTTACACTGTTGGATTAACAAGTAAGTTAAATTCTGATTGACCATCCTCTCTAATATTATAAATGCGGAAATAACTCTGTTTGTATCTATATCTGTTATGTTTTCGCGAAGAAGCAGCTAAGTCGATTTCGGTGAAATCTTGTAAGAAGATAGCTTCAGCCCTGTCGAAGCACAGTTTACTTTTTGTCCATCTGTTCGTTGGTCCGTATATCTCCTTTTAATTTAATAATGGTTAAATTGATTTCATGAGAATAATAATTATGCTATCAATATAGATAGAACAGCAGTCGCGCAAAATATTAATTAAGTGTAATTTAAGAATGATTTCGATATAATACAATATTATCTATACTAATATTACAAACGCAAAAGTTTGTCAGTATGGATGGATGGATGTTTGCTGCTTTTTAACGCAATAACTAGTGAATAGATTTTGATGACACAGCACAATAATGTATAGCTTACACAACAGAATAACACGTAGGCTATAATTTATAAAGATATAGTGACAATTATCCAAAATGTAACGGTGAGTGTCAAGTGAGTAGGAAAGGTAGCAGGCATACATTTGAGCACGCAATGTTTTTCCCATGGCCAGCTCTATGTGGCTCGCTCACGCCTTTCTAAATTGCAAAATCTGCATGTTTATACAGACCAAAATAAATCGTTTAACATAGTTTATGGGAGTATATTGCAGTAGCCACCTATAACTTTTGCATTACCATCAATCATCATATACTTCCGTACCTATCTATCCTTACAAACTATAACGTTTATAATATGTATAATACATTTAAGTGAAATCATCATAAAGATACTTAGTTCCAATTTACGTACATTACACAATATAATTGTTCGAACACTTATATAGCTGGAGAATAGCTGGACCGATTTTCATTTTAATTAATAGTGATGTTATATGTAAACTGAAATGTATAAAAAGTCAGTGGGTATGGATTATATTTATCTTCCAACAATTTTTAAGTCGTCGCTTTATATTTCTTTAAAAAATATCAGCCATGTAAATGAAATAGCTACAAATATATAGGGGTTGTGGTTATATCATCAATATGTATAAATTGGCCCTATAAAAAAATTTCCATATGAACAAGATGAAAGAATACATTTTAAGCCTACGCGGGCGGAGCCGCGGGCAAAAGCTAGTAACTCATAATCGTATAAAATGTAAGTTACTCTTTGTTTTTCAGTATATCTTTTAAAACTAGACAATTCAAACGTCTTTGTTTTACATTTAGTTTAATTTCCCATGTTTGTTTGATAACTTTGCTTAGAGAGGGAGAGGGATGTCAAAGATAGATACAAATTGAGGGGAAAAGAGGAAAGAGAAAGAGGGAGACATGAAGTGATGAAACGAGAGGGAAGAAAAGTAAGAGTGAAAGAGCGAGCAGGAAAGAGTTTGAATGTTAAAGGAAGAGCGATAATACCGGAAAAAGGATTAAGGCGACTACATACTTTAATGAGTAGCCGATCCAAAAAATTTGATTTTCAACTAATTTATGAAAATATAAACTTATATTAGAAGGTTGAAAAATAGGAGCCTAGATTTTAATACAAATTACAAATGAAAGTATTAAAATATTGATAATTTCGAAACTCAAGTTGAAAGATATAATTACTTTTACACGAGGAAAAAGAAAAATTCCTTATCGGCAGCAAATTTCCTTAATATTAATTTGTCCTACACAATTAGATGAATAATATAAAATAACGAATTAAAATATGCGGTCTTTATTTCATGCCAAGGGACCAACGTCTTAATGTATATAGCATAGAGATGGTAATAAATGTTTCAAAACCCTTAGTTCGGCTCAAACAATCGATACGTTCGCACGTGACTTCTGTATGTGTTGTTCTGACGCTTATCATTCTGAGTACTTGACTGATTTCTATATGAATATAAAGGAATATAAAAGAAATATTTTTACCTACTAACAGTATCGCTCTGCACAATCTATAAAGGATTATTGGATATATTGTGCGAAGCGGGCGGGTGACCGCTTCGCTGGGCGTAAATTACAATTTGACTTTTTTTTTAACATTCAAATGTGTCCCCGGTTTCGCTCCTATATTTATAGAATGAATTCCTACATCTTCTTTATCGTCCGATTTTTCTATCAGTATTAATCGTGGTCATGGTCCAGTTCTCGATATCGATTTTGGTTCCACTGACGGGTCCGGTCGCGGTCCTGATATCGATTCAAATACGGATCTAAATACCGAATTTGGTCCTGCCTTTGAGCATTAAAAGTAGTGTTAACAAATTACTAATTATACTGCAACGGACATCCAAATAAACATAATATTATAGAAATTTTTAAACCGTCTATAAATGATTCCGCATCGAACGGGTATAGTCCTATACGGATACATTCAGTAACCATTTTCATTATATATAATATATAGCCTTTACCCGCCCGCTTTGCTTCGCTTTTGCTGAGCGTAGAGTAATATTTAACAATATCTGTTTTGTTTATGTTTCAAATATGCCCGAGGTTTCATTCCTGTGTGCATAAAACGAATCCCTTCATTTTAAATATTGGCCGTTCTTGCTGTCAATTTTGGTTCCATTATTAGGTCCCATCCCGGTCCCGCTATTTCAATTGAGGTATTAATTCCAATTTCGGTCCTTCTTGGCCGTAAATGTTAATGGTAACAGATAACCATTTTTCCTGGTATTTACACATTTTTTCATAAAAGGTACTCGTGTTACGTAATATAATTGTATGTTATATGAAAACATAACCCTACCTACATGTCAAATTTGATAACAATCCGTCCCGCCGTTAGCATACGACAAACGTTCATACCGAGAAACTTTTACATTTTTTGTATTATGAATAGCCTATACCCGTCTACAAACGATTCAATGTCTGATGATTAACTCCCAATTACAATCCGTTCAACCGTTAGCGTATGACAAATGTGCTTACAAATATACTCTTATATTATTCATATTATGGGTAGCCTATAATCATCTACAATAGATTCTGCATCAAATAGAAAAACTTTCAATCACAATCTGTTTAGCCGACAGCGCATAACAAACATCCATACAAACATACTTTTACATTTGTTGTACTATGAATAACCTCTAATCATTTGCAAACGATTCCGTGTGAATAGATAAGTTCAATTACAATTCGTTCAGTCATCAACATACGACGAACGCCCATACAAACATACTTTAACATTTGTTGTACTATCAATAACCTCTAATCATTTGCAAACGATTCCGCGTCGAATAGATAAGTTCCAATTACAATTCGTTCAGTCATCAACATACGACGAACGCCCATACAAACATACTTTTACATTTGTTGTACTATGAATAACCTCTAATCATTTGCAAACGATTCCGTGTCGAATAGATAAGTTCCAATTACAATTCGTTCAGTCATCAACATATGACGAACGCCCATACAAACATACTTTAACATTTTTTATACTATGAATAACCTCTAATCATTTGCAAACGATTCCGTGTGGAATAGATAAGTTCCAATTACAATTCGTTCAGTCATCAACATACGACGAACGCCCATACAAACATACTTTAACATTTTTATACTATGAATAACCTCTAATCATTTGCAAACGATTCCGTGTCGAATAGATAAGTTCCATTACAATTCGTTCAGTCATCAACATATGACGAACGCCCATACAAAACATACTTTAACATTTTTATACTATGAATAACCTCTAATCATTTGCAAACGATTCCGTGTGGAATAGATAAGTTCCAATTACAATTCGTTCAGTCATCAACATATGACGAACGCCCATACAAACATACTTTAACATTTTTATACTATGAATAACCTCTAATCATTTGCAAACGATTCCGTGTGGAATAGATAAGTTCCATTACAATTCGTTCAGTCATCAACATATGACGAACGCCCATACAAACATACTTTAACATTTTTATACTATGAATAACCTCTAATCATTTGCAAACGATTCCGTGTGGAATAGATAAGTTCCATTACAATTCGTTCAGTCATCAACATATGACGAACGCCCATACAAACATACTTTAACATTTTTTATACTATGAATAACCTCTAATCATTTGCAAACGATTCCGTGTGGAATAGATAAGTTCCAATTACAATTCGTTCAGTCATCAACATATGACGAACGCCCATACAAACATACTTTAACATTTGTTGTACTATGAATAACCTCTAATCATTTGCAAACGATTCCGTGTGGAATAGATAAGTTCCAATTACAATTCGTTCAGTCATCAACATACGACGAACGCCCATACAAACATACTTTAACATTTTTTATACTATGAATAACCTCTAATCATTTGCAAACGATTCCGTGTCGAATAGATAAGTTCCAATTACAATTCGTTCAGTCATCAACATATGACGAACGCCCATACAAACATACTTTAACATTTTTTATACTATGAATAACCTCTAATCATTTGCAAACGATTCCGTGGAATAGATAAGTTCCATTACAATTCGTTCAGTCATCAACATATGACGAACGCCCATACAAACATACTTTAACATTTTTATACTATGAATAACCTCTAATCATTTGCAAACGATTCCGTGTCGAATAGATAAGTTCCATTACAATTCGTTCAGTCATCAACATATGACGAACGCCCATACAAACATACTTTAACATTTTTATACTATGAATAACCTCTAATCATTTGCAAACGATTCCGTGTGGAATAGATAAGTTCCATTACAATTCGTTCAGTCATCAACATATGACGAACGCCCATACAAACATACTTTAACATTTTTTATACTATGAATAACCTCTAATCATTTGCAAACGATTCCGTGTGGAATAGATAAGTTCCAATTACAATTCGTTCAGTCATCAACATATGACGAACGCCCATACAAACATACTTTAACATTTTTTATACTATGAATAACCTCTAATCATTTGCAAACGATTCCGTGTGGAATAGATAAGTTCCAATTACAATTCGTTCAGTCATCAACATATGACGAACGCCCATACAAACATACTTTAACATTTTTTATACTATGAATAACCTCTAATCATTTGCAAACGATTCCGTGTGGAATAGATAAGTTCCAATTACAATTCGTTCAGTCATCAACATATGACGAACGCCCATACAAACATACTTTAACATTTGTTGTACTATGAATAACCTCTAATCATTTGCAAACGATTCCGCATCGAATGTGGGATCATAATGCCGATACGTTAAGTAGCTATCACGTGATTGAAACACAAAAAAAAAACATTTTCTCATTATACGTAAATGAATGATCTAAAAATATTTATTCACAACGAAGCAGTCGCAAAACCCGAAGACTCTACGTGACTACCACAACAAAACAACCCATCGAAGCGTCAGTGAGTGGGTAGTAAAAGTAAATGTCACCACGATCGCAATAACGCGCCACCGCCGCCGCGCAGCACACGTAAGGTCAATTTCCGATACGCGGACGCCTGTTGTTTGCTGGCCCACGCCGCGTGTGGGCGGACGTCGCGCCCCGGCCGAATGTGTGCCCAACGCCGGTGGGGTGTTAACACCGCGTAAATATTGATATTTTTAGAATATCGTATGCGACAATGCTAATACGGTTTTCTTATGTTTACAGGTTAAAAAAAAAAAAGAATTACAAAGGACGTAAAGGTGTTTAACAAAATTAAGATGTTATGAAGTTTAGGTTGATGTTTCGCCGTGAAAATTGGAATTTTTTCCGGAAATTACTGTTTTTATTGCATCAGTTGAGAAGAATTCTGAGCGTTCATCAATATGTTGATGCTTTGAAGTGGCAGGAGCGCGTTCTATAATTTACAACATCTTGATGCACGTATCTCCTTCCGTTCCTATCCTCTCCCCACCTTTCTGTCCATATATGTATATATGTGCGCGTGCGTCGAGCGCCGTGTGTATAAATGTAAACTCTTAACTGCTTCTAAAACACTTAACAAATTAAGTTCTTTTGCGTCTAACGACTTATTGACCATTAGCGTCGGCATGAACACGGAATTGATTGGTGTTGTAGGTTTATAGTAATTTCTAATATCATCTCTAGAGCTCGCACAATTTTTGTTCCCTAGAAAATGTCATCGATAAAAGAAATGCTATAAAACTTTTTTTTTATATTTCCGTAGCGACTTGATGCATCTACTTTAAAATTTAATCATATTTAGATTTCAAATGCATCGAATTCCGTATCCTTGCCGAATATTGGTTTAATCTTTTAAGAAATTTCGCTGCCAAAATAAGTTAAAATAATAGCTTTTTTATGTTTTTATTTTACTTATTTTATTATATTTAGCAATCATAAATTTTATCAGCATCTTAATATCTGTCAAGCTAACTGAGATTCTGATCAAATACCAGTAAATGTAACGCCTGTCATGTGTAGCAAACCATTGAGATATATAAGTAAATACCAATTAGAAACGATACGAAAATGCAAAAGACACGATACATTTATTTAACGTACGAAAAAAGAACAATTTTATTGACCTCAAAGATCTCTATAGAAATTATACACTCATTTTATGTCCAAACAAAAACCCATAATAATGTAATCACACTGTTTCAACTCGAAGAGAAAAAAATGGTGTCTTTCAGATAAATTATTTATATTTCTTTTTTGTGTCAAGACTGAAAAATATTATAGTAAAAAATGTTTGATTAAAATGACTAGAAATTTAATCCAGACTAATAAAGTACGCAAGTATTTTTAATTAACATAACAATAACAATTCCTCCTGAATCAGACCCAAATTAAAATAACCCACTAAAAGAACTTAATTTATTTTATCAAATACGTTGAACTTTTTTCTATTGTAAACAAAAACTAAAATCGTTATCTTAATTAAATAAGCTCTTAATTTTGAACTTACATAAACATTTCTAAGCTTAATTTTATAACACAAATAACAGCCATGATGTATAGATAAACAGATATAATTTTGTACTTATTATAAATTGAACCGACAATTAAACAAATAATTCTGTTCATACGATCATACTTCGTGCTTCCACGTTCTAACGTAAGACCATAAACGATAAAGATACGCGTAGTGACCTTCGAACAAAAGCTAACTATGTACGTCTGTCGGTCAATTATTTGCGACGTGTCCTGTATTTCTTCCGAGAATTTCTCCCAGGACGTTCAAACAATTCCGCCGCAAAAAGACCGGATCTCAGTCCTCATTAGCAAGAGGATCTCGTTAGGGAAAAGCTCCCTTTTGCCCCTTAAAAAGAAAACTTCGCTTCCACTCATCCAGGCAATAAATACTCTATACTAACTAATAGCTTCATAAATTGTGAGCGTCCTACCCCGCTGCCTGAAAACTTTTTTACATGCCTGAAAAAAAAAATGCGCGAGCACTGTTGCTTATTCGACATAATGAAAGCCGGCTCGGACGGCGTACTATTATCTGCGCGCGTATCTCGCTGCGTATGCGGGTCCCTTTCGAGCTCGCGAGCCTAACGGGCGGAGCTTTGAGTTAGAGCGGGAGAAACGATTCCGAATCGTTTTATCCATAATCTACATAGGGCGGGAAAGAGTGACGTGAGCGGAATGAAGCGGCGGGAGTGACTAGTGTTGTGACCGTGCTGGGAAATGTGACACCAGAATAACAGTAGCAAGAACTGTTATTTTGGACGTAGCAAACTTTGCATGCTAATAATAAAATTCGTTATGACGGATGAAATAGAAAAAAAAATAATAGCTTTGTAGACTAAATAAGCTTGAATTTACATGATTTAGGGACGAGAGTTATCATAATATATTTTCGGTTTATAAATACATGTTATTTTTATATGATTTATACAAACAACCTGCAAGTAAGAATGATTCACAAATATCACATTTATTTAAATTGCAACACACTTGCATTATGTTGTAAACGATGTTATTTCGTGGAACTTCATGATTAGACGCTCACCAGCGAGATGTAATGACATACTGCATACAGCCCACTGCTGATTCTCGAATATATTATTCTATGAATTCTCATCTAACGACTTGCATATTTATTCGAAGGTCTTGATAGATGATGACAGCTCGAACACGAGAGCAAGTGTTAATTGTTTATTTATCTTAACCGTCATTTAACGGGAATAGATGGAATAGCAATGAAACTATAAAAAGTATAAAAAATCTCATAATTGAAAATTTAAGAAATAGCATTAATAATTGTTTGGAAAAGGAAGTATATCCTGAAACACTAAAAATTGCTAATATTACACCTATTTTCAAAATTTAATTTAAAATAGACCCTAGTAATTATCGCCCTATTTCTATTTCACCGGCACTATCCAAAATATTTGAGAAAATATTGTACTGTCGACTATTTGATTATCTCACAAACATGTTTTTTTGTTTGCACGTCAGTACAGATTTAGATGTAAATCAAATACACTCTCGGCAACCACCGATCTTGTGACAAAAATAAAATACAGCATCGACAATAGGCAAATAGTCGTAAGCGTATTCATCGACCTAAAAAAGGCATTAAATACAGTTTGTCATCAGATACTACTGAATAAGTTAAAATACATCGGAATAACGAAAAAAAGCGTACAAAATTTATGAATCATATTTTATTAACAGATATCAAATCGTAAAAATTGATTCTTATGAAAGCAAGCCAATTAAAATTGACTATGGAGTACCGCAGGAATTAATTTTGGGACTATTGCTTTTTTTAATCTACATAAATAATGTAAGCTATATTGGATTGAGTGGTCATATAACACTTAATGCAGATGACGCCTGTTTTTTTTTTTTATTTTAGGCACGCAATGCCTAAAATAATAAATGACGCACAAAAAGATCTAAATTTATTTAATATATGGTTAAAACAGAATACATCAAAATCACTACATAATCTTCTCAAAAATAAAAGGATTTCTGATCATCGACTACTTACAATAAATAAACAAATTCTACATACCTCAAAAAATGAAAAATAGTTAAGTGATAATACTTAATATTAGAAAAAGCATATTGAATATGTGCAAACCAAAATTGTTCCATTAACTTTTTTGTTCTTGAACATTGTTCCATTAACATAATTGAGCATTACGGAATATAGCGAAGTATTTTCCATCCAAAATTAGACATACAATCTACAACACACTAGTTAAACCGCACTTGGAATACTTAATACAGGTATGTTGCGCTGCAAAGTCTGATATCGCTTTGTTACAATGATCACAAAATAAAATGATAAAAATCTTACATCACTTTGACTATCTAACACCAACACATAAATTGTGGAGAATATAAAAAATGCCAAGACGCTGAGTATATATAAAAATAAATTAAAGGTATACATTTGTAATAAACACGTAGATATTCAGTAGGTATTCCATAATGAAATTCAATATATATATATATATTTGTTATATTGCATTTAACTAGATTCTAAAATTTCCGAAACTTCAGGGTCATGTTATAATATAATACTGTAATAACTAGTATTTAATTTTTTCTATAAGTAAACTGTATATGTGAATTCATTGAGAAATATTTTTTTAAACCGAAATCGAATTAATTATATACAATTTTCACGTATGTTTTGTGCCTAATTAGCACGTCCTCAGAAAAACACAGTCACATATATCACGTCTGACTGTCTGCGTTTTTTACACAACACGTAATCACATTCATATGATTAATTTTTATTTTGACGAAGATATCTCTTGAACGAAGCAACAGATTTGAAGGGGCCTTGTGGCATTCGAAGCAGCTTGTTGAATTCAAAAATTTTGAACTTAAAGATCAATCAAAAAATATTCAAACGTTATTTTCATAAAAGATTTTTGAAAAAAATTCTACATTCAATATTCTACAACAACATTTTGCTTATAAATTTAATTGATTTAAATGAGATGTGATGGTATCGTAGCGTATTAAGTTCAGAAATAAATTTTACTTTAAAATTAAATTTTTAAATATTTAAAAATACTACAAAATACTCTTTTTGGTTTTTCGTTCACGTGCTCTTGAAGAAATAAATAAAATTTATTTCA